>CAUYQV010187095.1:0-58265 GCA_963574575.1 Galagoides demidoff | reverse complement strand
ACTTGTATGCTGGGCTCGGCGGCTGTGGCTCAATCGGCTAAGGCGCCAGCCACGTACACCTAAGGTGGCGGGTTCGAATCCCCAGCCCGGGCCCGCCAAACAACAATGATGGCTGCAACCAAAAAATGGCTGGGCGTTGTGACGGGCGCCTGGGGTCCCAGCTACTTGGGAGGCGGAGGCAGGAGACTCGCTTGAGCCCAGGAATTGGAGGTTGCTATGAGCTGTGATGCCATGGCACTCTACCCAGGGGGATAGCTTGAGGCTCCGTCTCACAAAAAAAAAAAAAAAAAAAGTAAGTACTGCAATACACTAAGCCTACAGCTTTGGAATCAATAGGAATGGAAATAAATCTCTGCTTAACAATGAAGCCTAATCTTAACCACAGTCTCTCTGAAACAACCAACCAAAACCTAAAATGGAATCTACTCTTATTTTTACTGACGGCTAGCGAAACTTTACTGCTCTTTGCACAGCAAAACCTTTTTCATTCAACTCAGTGAAGCACCACTGTTAGTCCCAGACAAATGCCACAGATTTTTCAGTTACCACTATTTGGCCTCCTAGAGTTACAATTCTCCCAGGACTCTCGTGTTTCTATTCTACAGCAATTTCAACAACACTCAGAGATAGCCCAGCCCCGTCACTCCTACGGAGCACCATCCCTCTCTCCTTCTAACCTTTTTTTTCCTTTTTGGGTCCACTATGAACCCTGTGGTTGACTGTTTTAACTGTTATTTTCCCTGCAATACTAATCTTTCATGCAACACAATTATTCTGAGAATCATTCGGGGCTGCTGTATGTATCTACAGCCCATTCTTTTTTGTTCCTAAGTAATGTTCCAATATATGGACACCATAATTTGTCTATCCATTAATCTGTTGTTAAAAGATACAAGAGTTGTTTTCATGTTAGACTACTAAGCTGCTATGAACATTCACAAACAAGTTTCCAAATGGACACAGGCTTTTTTCTCTTGGCTAGTACTTACAAAGTGGAATGGCTAGATCACATAGTCAGTGTACATTCAATTCTCACATACCATCATTGATAGGATCTTGAAAATTACAAGTTTAAGTAAACTGACACGCTGCCTGCCTGGAGCAAGAACTTGAACTCTCATATGCAACAATTAGCCTACCATAACATTGGTTTCATTACACAGTATGTCATTTCATTTAAAGTGGTAGTTTCTGAGAAAGTAGTTTCCAACAATGTTAAGTGAGAAATTTACTCTATGTTTAACTTAAGAAACTGCCATACTGGCTCGGCGCCTATAGCTCAAGGGCTAGGGCACCGGCCACATGCACTAGGGCTGGTGGGTTTGAACCTGGCTCAGGCCTGCCAAACAACAGCAACAACAACAACAAAAAATAGCCAGGCGTTGTGGCAGGCACCTGTAGTCCCAGCTACTTGGGAGGCTGAGGCAAGAGAATCGCGTAAACCCAAGAGTTTACTCTACCCAAGATGTCACAGTGAGATTCTGTCTCAAAAATAAATAAAAATAAAATAAGAAACTGCCATATTGTTTTCCAAATTGGTTATGGCATCTTCTATTCCCAGCAGCACTGTATGAAAGTTCTAACCTCCTCCACACCCTGGCTATTCTAGTAGGAATGAAGCCATGCCTCCTTGCTGTTTAAACTTACACTTCTCTGCTGACTACTGACCTTGAGTGTCCCTTTATGTGTTTATTTGCTGTTCATACAGCATTTTAGTGATATGCCTGTTCTAATCTTAGCCTTTTTTTAATTGAGTTTTCTTTTCTTTCTTTTCTTTTTTTTTTTCTTCATAGTCTCACTCTGTTGCCCCAGCTAGAGTGTAGTGGTGTCATCATAACTCACTTGAAACCTCTGCAACCTTAAACTCTTGGGCTCAAGTGATCTTCCTGCTTCAGCTTCTCAAGTAGCTGGGGCTATAGGGTCACACACCATACCTGGCTATTTTTTTCTATTTTTAGTAGTGATGGAGTCTCACTGTTTCTTGGGCTGGTCTTGAATTCCTGAGATGGAACAATACTCCTACCTCAGCCTCCAAGGGTGAGCCACCACACCTGACTGAGAGTTCAGCCTGTTGCCCAGGCTGGTGGTCTCAAACTCTTGGGCTCAAGCAATCCTCCTACCTCAGCCTCCAAGTAGCTGGGACTACTGGGGCATACCACTGCTCTCAGAAAGAGTTCTTTATGCATTCCGGATAGAAGTCCTTTGTCAGATATAATTACTGCAAATATTTTCTCCTAATCTGTGGTGTGTAGTCTATTTTATTAACAATATCTTTCAAAGAGAAGAAATTTTACATTTTGATGAAATTCAATTTATCATTTTCATGAATTATTCTACTGATGTTACATTTAAGACATCTTTGCCTCATCCAAAGTCATAAAAGTTGCCCCTTGTAAGTCTTATACTTCATGCTTTACATTTAGGTATATGGCCTACTTTGAGTTTATTTTGCAGATGGTCCAAGAAATAAATTAATGAGTTTTTTTGGAGTTGTATGGCTATCCAATTGTAACAGTGCCATTTGTAAAACAGACCATGTTTCTTCATTGAAGTGACTTTGGAACTTGGTTGAAAATCTGTCTTCCACATCCGTAAGGGTCTAATTCAGGGACTGCACTGTGTTTTGCTGATCTACTCATCTATCTGTCCAATACCACACTCTCCTGATACTGTGGCTGCATAGCAATCTTCAGTTACTGCTCTCCAACTTCGCTCTTTTTCAAATTTGTTTTGGCTATTCTAGGTCCTTTGCATTACCATATGAATTATTTAAGCTGCTTGTTAATTTCTAAACAAGAGTTTGCTAGGATTTTGATTCATCAATTTGGGAAGAAATGATATCTTAATACTACAAAGTCTTCCAAACCATTTATTTGGTTCTTTTTAAATTTCTTTTATTATTATTACATTTTATGCTTTGGGATTCATGGAGGGTACAAAGAATTAGGTTACGCTGACTACATTTGTTAAAGTCCCTCTTATAACTGTGTCCCACCCCCAAGAGGTGTCCACACACCATGACTCCCCACCCCCTTCCTCCTCCCCTCTCCCCACTTGCTCATTCCCTCCCTCCCCGTATTAGCTCATCTACTGCCTTCATATTAGAATAGAGTACCTCAGCACTGTTCTATATCAGTTTTCAGTATATACATCTCAAAAAATTTTATATTTTTGATGCTATAATAAATAAGTTTTTATTATATTTTATGACTAGTATTAATGCTGATCTATGGAATACAGTTAAAGTCACAAGGTCCTCATATAGTTGCCCCTAGTATTCACATTTAAATATATACTGTATATTTTAAATATATAAATTACTTTCCTTTATTTCTCTTTTATTATTACATATGAATATTTATATTGACTTTTTTGAAACTGTGCATTAACACAGGTAGTTTCTTTATTTACGAATATCATTTCAGAATCACAAGGAGGGGTTTTAGAAACAAGGAGGAGGCATGGCGCTTGATGAGATTGAGATCTGCTGCCCTGAACCATTTCATCAACAGTTTTCACAAAACTGAATGTTTAAGTATCATCTGGTAAGATATATTCTGATGATGTAATTTAACAAGAGGTTTTCAAGAAATTTACCTCTAAATATCACAGACAATTGCTAACAATACTAATAAGAAAAATAAAACCAGTATCAACAAACGAAGAAAATAAATTAAGAAAATTTACACGTTTCTATGATCCAAAGACGGTGGTGCCAAGTCCAGAACTGACTCCACCTGTGTTCTGGTCCCAACTGCCCCGTGCCCTTTTTGTCTTCTTGAAACAGAGCAAGTTATCTTAACTCCTTCATCTCCATCTTTCTACCATTTTAAGATGACCACTTAGAACCACGAGGTCCACTATCACCTTTCCTACTACAGCAATGTATGATTCATCCAAGTAAACACTTAGAAGCCACTAGGGTTCATTAAATTACTACTACAATCTGCTGTTTGTTCAAAATGCCCGGTCTCGATCTAAGCTCTGGACTAGGCAGCAGAGTAACAGGCTGGTTGTTTAACCTACAATGCTTTAGTTTCCTCATCTGTAAAGTGAGGTAAGGTGGTAGCTTCTCCATAGAGTTGTGAGAATTTAGGGATAAAGAAAAGCAATTTCAACAACAGACATCAGAGTTAAGAAATGCTCAAAATTTTTTTACTTAAAAGTATCACATACTCTCTTTTCTTCTGAAGTTATGTAATATTACAGATTAAAATTTACAGTGTAGTATGTTTTTTCACTAATTAAAAGGAAAGGAAACATTCTGCAGCATTGAATTTTGAGTAATGTAAACATGCAGCTCTGGATTCCAGAATATTCCAGGAATACGATGGTCTTTATGCATTTATGAGCAGATAAACTGCCTTCCTTCACTGGACTACTAGTACAGGTGATAAGGTGTCTGAATAGCTGCCATTTGGGATAAAAAACACTTTTCTGGAAATAAGTTATTTGGAACTACTTTAAACTCGTGAAGTATAAGAACTTTTACTGTCTAAAAATCTCTTCTCTGATATTTGTGCACAAAAACACTCACAGAACATTCTGGGCTAACTATGAAAACACAGTTGACCCCTGGTGATCACATGGGGAGCTGACAGAACACAAGTTCTCTAAAATTCTGTCACTCTCTAAATGGGATTTTATCCATCAGATTAACACTACCCCAAACATGTTTCCAAGGAAGATTTTCTGGCAAGAGGGAGGAACAGAACAATTATTTACCTGTGACTAACCGTTCCCTTTATCTGTGGATAACAATGAGAGGCTGATCAATGGTTCTTGCATTTTGTCCCTAGTAATCTTCTGAGGAACTTGTTAAAATTCAGTCTCCTGACCCCATCCTCTGAGATTCTGATGATCTATATCCAGTTTTAACACATTTCTCAGGTCAATCTGAGGCCAGTGGCTCCCAGATAAAGCTCTGAAAAACACTACACTCAACCAGTGATCCTCAAAGATGCAGGCTGTATGTGTGTGATGCCTTTTACCTAAGGCGCTCCTTGTCTCACCCACCATTCCCAAAAATCATCTAAAGACAGGAATATAAATCTGATGATAATGCTAGTTAGTCCTTAAAAAGAAGAAAAAATAAAGCAGAGGCTTTTTTTGACGTACATTATATTATGAAACACCTTGGAAGACAAAGATAAAAGATTAAATATGCTCCTTAGGTGACAAATAAAAACACAGATTTCAGAATTTCAAATTACTGTAGTTAATATAATTTCACACTTCCTACTCTCAGAAGTTTAAGAAAAGAAACAGAGTCATGGTATAATTTAAACACATGGATGAACTTATCCTTCTGTTCTCACAGCTAAATTGCGGTCTGAGCTGGGACACTCCATGCAAGAGAACCCAGCGAGATGCAGGTCTTCACCAGCCCCTGGCTGACTAGCAGAGCTTACCTACAGCACACACAGATAAAAATACAGAGTCAGTCTCACATCCTACCCCACAACTACTAAAATAGAATTCTGGGGCTTAGTGCCGAGGATTTGGTATTTTTAACATGTTCCCCTGGTGATTCTTGTATGCAGTAAAGTTTGAGAATCAGTGGGAAAGGAAGAGTAAAAAAAATTATTGGTAACCAAATAATGAAGATAGCAGTATAGCATCCTTAGGTATAGTCAATGAATGCTATTCACTGGACGAAATTTGTTAGACTGCTAAACACCTATTAGGATGGCTAAATACTTTTTTAAACTGATAATTACTGGAGCCTCCCCTGGGGTCTCCCCTTGTTACTGTAGGTTCTATTACACCTCTTTCACTCATCTATCTCTTTTACCTTTTAACAAACTCTGTCCTTTTGCTCAAAAAACAAATAAATAATAAAACTGACAATTATCAAATGTTGGTAAGGATGCCCAACAGCGTAAATGCTCATTTGCTGCTGGTAAGAATGAAAACTGGGGCAGCCAGTGTGGAAGGCAGAGTGGTGTTTCTTTCAAGGCTAATCATGCTCTGACTGTATGACCCAGTACAAATCCTTGGTATTTCCTCCTGAAAATGTACGTTCACAAAAAAAAAAAAAAAAAAAAAAAAACCTAAACACAGATATTTATAGCAGCTTTATTCATAACTCCAAAAACATGGAAGCAAACAAGATGCCCTTCAGGTCATGAATGGATAAAGGAGACATCTGTAGCTGACTCAATGACAGCCCCAAAAGGAGGTGCCAGTCACACAACGGCATGAAGGACTTGAGAAGCACCCTGCTGAGTGAGAGAAGATACTCAGAAAAGGCTGCACTGTGCCCGACTCAGCTTATGTGATGTTTTGGAAAAGGCAAACTATGGACACAGCAAAAGACCAGCGGTTATGGGTGGTTCAGGGGAGGGAGGATGACAGATGAAGCACAGAAGATTTCTAGGGTGGTAAAACCATTCAGTATGAAACTGTAGTGATGGATCCACATCATCACACACATGTCAAAACCCACAAATCCCACAAACGTACAATACCAAGAGTGAACCCTAATGTAAACAGCAGGCATCAATTAGTAATAGTGTACCACTATCAGTTCATCAATAACACCAATCAGCAAGCCCCCACACTGCTTCAATAGCTGCGGGGTAGGATTTGAGACTATTGGTAGTATGTGGTTCTGGCCCAGATGTTCCCCAGATCCCTCTTCTAGAACAGTGCTTATTCCCTGCTGGAGGTCAACTCAGCTCATCAGCTGGTGGGTAGTGCTGACCTTGTTCAATAGACTACAATAAAAAGCAAGATGTGACTGACAGATGAAACTGGGGGATGGGGAATTATGTCAAACTGTGAACTATCTGCTCCATTATTCTGCAAATCTAAAACTGCACTAAAAACCAAATCAATCAACTATTATTTTTAAATAATAACCAATTTTAAAAAGTTACAACATAGCACCTACACAGCACCAGTTTCTAGCAAAGCATTAAGGACAGGCCTCTGCACTGACACCTGCCCCCACCATGCCCTGGCAGCAGGCCACACGGGGAACAACAGAATACACAAACCTGACAGAAGAAAAGTGCTTTGTCTATTGAGGAATTACATTTATGGATCTACATATATTTAGCCATGGGATAAAACCCACCATGCCATACTGTTTTAAATTATATTATTATTTTTTAAATGAAACACATTTTACAAAAAGCTAATTATTTTTATTTAAAATGTAGTTAAAGCTTACAATATTTATACTTATCCAGTTTCTAACATGCTGTGTACTTTATTTATGCAGCATTTTAGTAACATTTTTCTAAGTAGAAGCAAAAAACCACAGGCTATCTACTATGTATTAAGGATACAATTTCACAGCACTTTCAGAAGCTTCTCTATCCATCCATCTATTCTATAGCGGTTAGTGCTAAGTCAATCTAAAAGATGCCTTCACTAGGTCTCAAACTGCTCTGCTCTACAGCACTCCCTCCCTGTCCCCGGGGCTGTGTTCCAAGATCCCTAGTGGACGCCTAAAATCACAATAATACCAAACCCCACTCAGGCTCAATTTTCTCCTATGCATATATACCTACAATAAAGTTTAATTATAAATCAGCACAGTATGAGGAAAAAAATAATCACTAATAATAAAATAACAAGTAAAATAAAGGTTACTTGAATACAAGCACTGCAATACCTCAACAGTTGATGTGACAACTAACAGGGCCACAAAGTGACCAGGGCAGGCAGCATCCACCTAAGGGACACACCAGACTCATGTCCTGGGTGAGATAATGCAACACTTCATCCTCAGAATGGCATGCAATTTAAAACCTCTCAATCGTTTATTTCTGGAATTTTCCACTTAATGTTTTCAGGCTATGACTTACCTTGGGTCACTAAAACCTTGGAAAGCAAAACCTCCAATAAGGGAGGGACTACTGTATATGAAAAACAGAAATGAGACTGCTTTATTTCTGCTACTTCTCTGCAATTAATATTGTTTACATTAACAATTACAATGCATTTTTATAGAAAAATATTAAGCCGACAATTCTAGAAAGAAAATTTATGTGAATCATGGTTTAAAACCAATGTTAAAAACAAGGCAGAACCACAGGTGTGATGATCTAAGTGATCAAAAAATCTGAAACTCTATTTACATTTTGGTTATACTACAATTTAAAGATGAAAGAGATAAAAAAGAAAACAGTAACTAGACAAGAGAATCCAAGTCTAATACCATTATCATCTACAATTTTCTATTATTACAGACAAAAAGTCCACTGCCAATGCATCTTAAAAACATAAGTATTACTGAAACATAAAGGACTGTTCTTTGAACTTCCCCACACCTAATTTTTTATTGCCTACCTGAAATCCATGCTTGCCTCTCCACCACGTGCTTAACACTTTAGGGGGCATGTCAATGACAGAAACCATGTCTCCCACCTAAGACAATCAAAATCGTAAATGCTTTTAGTTAAATTTTAAACCAGTAGTTATATCTAGAATTTAAATCTGAACTATAAAACTGTACGTGAAAAAAAGAAATGAGACATGGTTTTATGCTTCAGCTGATAATTTGTAGGAAAACACACCACTTGTTTTTAAAAATAATTCTTACCATTTGTTAAAGACAGGTCTACAAACACTTAAGCAGCACGGAGACTGTAATCCAACCAACTTCAGAAAGCCAGAATCACAGACAAATTATTTTAATGTAAAATACTGTTACTGCTGACACCGAAAGTAATCAGCTTCACTTATAAAAGTTTTAAATATGTAGAACACTGACAGCTTTTACTAATACTACATTCAGCAGGTGCTTATCATGTGCCAGGCACTACCCTGAGCTCCTGACACACCTTAATCATACAGAAAGGGCAAAAGGTAAGTTTATTCTTGGTTAAGTGTAAAATTTGATGATAATTATACTTTTTTCAATAGATGATACAATATAACATTTCCACTAAAGAACTAATTTTCTTCACTGGAAAAGACAAATTAATTTATATAAACTTGTCCCAAACCATATATATACACACATATATAGATTATGTATCATTTTAATAATATAGTCAATAAAGGTTATATTTATCAATCAAAATAAGTGCTGGTATTTATGATAAAATATAGTTAAGTACTTCAGAGCAATGTTATTAACCTATACTTTTGTCACTTTAGGAATTTCTCTTTGCTTATTCACAACTGATCTTTCTTTCCTTTTTTTTAGAGACAGAGTCTCACTTTATCACCCTTGGTAGAGTGCCGTGGCATCACAGCTCACAGCAACTTCCAGCTCCTGGGCTTAGGCAATTCTCTTGCCTCAGCCTCCTGAGTAGCTGGGACTACAGGTGCTCACCACAACACCCGGCTATTTTTTTGTTGCCGTGTGGCTGGGGTTGGGTTTGAACCTGCCACCCTAGGTATAGGGGGCCAGAGCCCTACCCACTGAGCCATAGGCACCACCCCACAACTGATCTTTTGAGTCATCAAAAAACAATCTTCACAAAGCAATATTTGGTAATACACAGTATCATTCAAGACCTACATTTCTTTCTCTACAGAACAAAAACCTTTAGTTTAAGAACAGGTCAGATTATTTACAGAAAAAAATTGTATCGTTATTTCTTAAACTGGGTAACTAGCAGCATTTTTTTCTGTCTCTTCAGCCAATAGACACTTTAAGGGGAAGAAAGTTAATTCCCTTCCTTTTCTATCTATGTTAATTTCACCTTTCATCTATTCTTTTTTTGTTTTTTTTTTAGACAGTTTCACTTTGTCACCCTGGCAGAGTGTCATAGCTCACAGCAACCTTAAACCCCTGGGCTCAAGTGATTCTCTTGCCTCAGCCTCCCAAGTATCTGGGACTACAGGCACCCACCACAACACTTGCCTAGTTTTAGAAACAGGGTCTTACTCTTGCTCAGGCTGGTCTTGAACTCTTAAGCTCAAGCAATCCACTTGCTTCAGCCTCTCAGAGTGCTAAGATTACAGGCGTGAGCCACCACACCCTGCCTCATCTGTTCTTTAACTCTATCTTTCAACAAACTTTTTTAAAAAGTATCATTGACCTGGCTTTCAAGAAACTCACTGAAACAAACAGGAGAATGACCATGATTAAAATGTGTTAAGTAATAGGTCAGAGGTAAGATGTGAGCGCAGTTCAGAATGACACTCAATCCAGGTTTGGGGGATATGTGTTTGCATAAAGTGAGAAGAGGGGATCAAGGATGACTTCCTAGAAGAAATGGGAGATGTTTATGCTCAGTTTTCAAAGATGAGTATAATTATTTGAACAAAAATAGAGGGCATTCCAGGTTGAATGATAAAGGATGATGGAAAAACCTGGTGCTTTTAATTTTTGTTAATTAAAGAAATGATTAAAACAGTTAAAGATGAGGCTGGGCAGGTCTGTATTTACCTCTAAGGTCAACTCATCAGGGGCTCGAGCAGTATACCTCTTGATAACATGGGCAGCACCAACAGCAGGAGTGTTGATGGATGATTCCTCATGAACTAAAAGGTGGTTTCCCTTATTATCAATCTGTAACAAAGAAAATGCACTATGAGGTGGTTAAAGACATCAGACTTACCAGTGTTTCTCTGACCATCTATTAAAAACAATTCAATTTAATTAAGAGACAATAACCCAAACCAAACTACCATTTATTAGTAAATGGGTACTTAATATACGAGCTCTAATCATTGTACTGTATATATAACATATATGACTTAATTTATCCACATAACTGTAAAAGATAGTTATCATCACTGAACAGTGAAGATGCTGATGTTGAAAGATATAATTCACAAGACATTGAATAAGTCTCCCAAGATCACCTGGCCAATCATGAAAAGCTAAGCTCGCAATGCACGCCTGCCTCTAACTCTGCATTCTCTCTACCTTCCATCCTGTCTTCCCAACTGCTACTGAAAAGAGAAAATAATATGACACTATATATATGAATTAAAAATACTTACTGTATTTAGCAATGTTTCACTCGATGTTTACCTATAAAGAGGACCCTTTACAGGGTTATCTCCTGCTCAAAATAATTAAAGTTATTAAGTCAACTAAAAAAAAAATTCATTCAGTTTGTTAAAGGCAAACATTAATATACTATACACCAAAATAACAGGTATTGTTGAGATTCATGAAATACATTAGGTTCCTGGATTGCCATCAAGGGGAAGATGTGAGATGAAAAATATTTCCTGTATCATACATCTATCCTCCCCAGAAGATGAGAATATACTCAATTTCTTTGGATGCTGAAAACTTAATAGCTATCAAAATTAATATTAAAATTCTTATGTAGACAATTTAAAATACACTTTCACTAAAGATGAAAATTTTATAAGTTATACCTCCATCCAGGTAAGGGCAGGTCCACAATTGATCTTGTTGCCAGCGATAGCTGAAAGGCGTGACAGGTAAGCCATAAGCATCTGAGTGACCGACTAGAAAGAAGAAGATGTGGTGTAACTCAGAGGAAACATACCATACCGGCTGGCCCTCCAGCATAAAGTGGCTGTTTCTAGGGGGAAAAACATCTATAGATCTTAGGTGTTGTAACAGTTAGGATTATTCAGAGTCTACTGGACTATGGGCACTTACATAGTAACTCAGACCCTCTCTCACACAGAGCTGTTTCTTCTAGTACCTTATTTTCAAAGGGTCATTAGGGCTTCTAATTGCATCATTTTCCTTATTTTTGTATTGAAAATAGCAGATCCATATTGGGCTTTTCTGCTAGCTTTCCCCTAATACTCTGAAACTCCTTTCCCAAGACCCACTGGCCGTCCATCTGCAGAGCTGTGGCAGAGCACCCAGGCTTCTACACTGTGGGACAGCTGACTGGTCTAGGAATTGACCCAATATTAGCTGAACCAATCAAGAGTTAATCCAGGAATTAGGAACTGTGATACAAATTCCAGTTCAATCTGGCTGTTCTCTTAACAGGAGATAAAAATCTAGGACCTATGTGTAGTGGCCATGTCTTGAGCTAACCTGGGACAGAAACATGAAGCAGACAGGCAGAGATGGGAAGAGGTTTCTAGGTTTTCTACAGTGTCAATCAATCTGTGACTTTAAGCCTCTCCTGAGACCCTGAAGCAGGGTCAGTCCCTGCATGACTCATTACGTCCCTCCTTTGTCCTATCTACCTACTGCCTTGGAATTAATCACAGGTTTAAAATGACTTCTCCTTAGAACTGGAAGATATGCCTGCACAGTTTTTAATCATCCATTGTAGCTGAGGAGGGTGCTAATGCTAATATAATTCATGTTCTTTTGAGAAAGTCTGCTTTTTTCCTCTCTGTATGCTTTTAGAATTCTGCTTTGGCATTTTGAAATTTCACTAGACCGTTTCTAGGTGTGTGTCTTATCTCTCATTATTGTCAGCACTGAATGGATTGCTTTCTTTAACCCTAGGGAATATTTTATACTAATTCTTAATCGTTTCCCTGCATACACTCTCTTCTCCCGTAAGTCCCATCAGGAGAAACTTCTCTGAACCCATTCTCCACGACTCTCACTATTCCCTTAGAACTGTTAACTTTCTCTCATTTCAGGGGTTATATTCTTACAAATGACTTGTCTTGATCCTCCAACTCACTAACTCTCTCTTCAGCATCTATAATTCTGTATGTAATCCAGTCATTCAGATTTGCTATCATGAAAATTAATTTAAATAATCAAATTTTAATTTCCAGTCTCTGATTATTTTATAAAAATCTCTTCTCATTTCATGGATGTGACAGCCTCATTTTCCCTCACTCTGAAAGGCCTTTTGTTTGTTTTCCTCAGTTATTTTGTTTATTCACTTTTTGTTTTCACTTTTTTTAGTTTCAGATTTTTAGTTTACTTATCTTTTGCAGTCCTCTTATTTTTGTGTTTTAGGCTATTTTTTCTTTCCCCAACAGATCTAAACCCACCTACTTTTAAACATTCCTCACATGTTTTGAATCTCTGATTGTACATTTGTCTGCTAATGCTATAAAGAATTTCTTCTTTTTCAAGTTTTAGATAACTTTTATGTTTTTACTAGAAATTTTTAGCAGGCGCCTCCCACCATACACAAATCAAATAGCATGATTGTAATAAGGATTTCTTGATTATCAGTGAAGTCAAATTTATTTCACATTTTTTGCTTCCATATTTTATATCTTCTCTGGAGAATTATTTGTTCATAATATATTGTCTATTAGGATCTGAGGTTCTTTCCCTTATAAAATCATGCACGACCTACTTTAGTTATAAACATTCTACTTAGCATTACTAATTCTCTACTTAGGAAACAGTGAAGTCATCTCATAAACAATCCTGAGTGTTTCATATGCAAACACCTTCAAAGTCCTTCCCTTGGCCATCTGGTGACTGTAATGATATTCATCAATGAGGTAGGCAGCACTTTTCCTAGGATGAGTTCGTGAATTTAACTGTCACACCACTTATGGAAATAGCTCTGATGGCCATTCCAGAAAAAGACTTCCAACGTTACTTTGAAAGGGAGACTAGGCAACGGCACCGATACATAGCTTCCCAAAGGGAGTACCTCAAAGGAGACCACAGTGACATGCAGTGATGAGGTGTGCAGCCTTTATCCAGGAGGAGTTCCTGAACGGTGATTACATGTGTACTAAATGTACAAAAAAAGGGTATTCAATGCTTACTTCTGGACTGTCCTTTAGGGTATCTGAACGAGGAAGCTCTGAGAGTTGAGAAAATCGTCGGTCATAAATACACAAATGAAGATGTTTATCAAGTACCCGAAAATCTTCATAGCTTCTCTTAACAATCCAACTTTTGCCCTTTTGGTAGGGGAGAGAAAAAAGCACTCTTACAATTCATCTGTACTGGGAAACACTTGTGCATCAGGCCTTAATCTATATATCGGTATTTTACTCATCAGATATTCTAACAAGAAGTTTCTATTAATTTAATAGTGAACAGCTAAACTTCAAAACACTCTCATGAGTTATGTTACGTTAATGGTTAATAATGGAAGAAGTGAGGCGGAACTCTCTACTACCCCCTTCCCACTGCTCGTCTAAGTCCACTGCTGCTCTCGCAGAAGTGTGAGGTGTTTAAGACAGCATATGACTCTAAATCTACCCAAAAAACATAATGTAACTTCGGGTAGGAGAATATTACCTAAAACTACAGAAAAACAAAATCAGGCTATTGATTAGCTATCATCAACATTTTCTGTGACTGAGACTAGAAATACACTCAAAACCAAAACCACGAAGTCCTCCTCTGTCAGCATTCGGTATGCATGGACTACCTAGAACCCAGCAGCTCTCTCTGTCTCTCAAGCTTTCTTACCTTCTTTGCATATTTCTGAGTTCATTTTTTCAATGATCACACTGAGAGCATATTGATGAGATAATATCTTCTAATTTTCTCTGAATCTATTCTCATTCCATCTTATAGCCCTCAGTAAAGACCATCATTTCTTACTTGGAATACTGCTAATGTGCCTTTCACAACTCCTCCCCTCACTATCCCCAACAAAAAACACAAATCTTATTGTCACAGTAAAATAATCTTTCAAAAGCTCCTGCAGTGAGTAACGACAAGCAGATCCTGACTGTATATTGTACTGTTGTGCAATTTAATTTTATACAGAAGCTTTCAGCTCATAAAAATCTAGAAGGTCTAGGATAAAAAACCTTCAGAGCAGCCACCTCAGAATAGAAGGAGGCATTTTTAGTGTATCTTTTCTCCACTTACAGAAGTAGAAGCATTAGCTCCCTCTCTTTCAGAGGTTGTGAGAATGACATAAAAGAATAGATATGGCCAAGATTTATAAGAGCACTGGCCTAACCCCCCTAGTCTAAGAGATGCTAATTCGCCAGGTCTGGAATGAGGTTCAGTTAATTCTGATGATCAGCCTGAATCGAGAACCACTGGTTTATTGGATTAGTCCAATATACTTGACTATATTAATGGTTTTCATCATCTGGGTCCAGCCTGCATCTCCACCCTGATGTCAAGTCACTACTGTCTGTGCCCTCTCTTGGCTTCCGGTTTGAGGAATCACTTACACTTATTCCATTCATGAGCTGAATGTTCCTTTTCTTGCCTCCCTGATTTTTTAAGTGTTGTTGTTTCTGTCACAAAAGGTCTCTTTTTACTCTCTGCCCAAGCAAACTCCTTTTTTCCCCTCAGTTCCTACCACCCAAATCATTCCTGAATGACCACAGGGGATTTAAATACTTCTTCCTCTGGCATGGCAAAAAACTAAAATAGAAAAAAAAATTTTTTTAAGGAAGAAAGAAAGGGAAGGAGAGGAGGGAGGGAAGGAGAAGAGAAAGAAGAAGAGAGAAAGAAAAGCCTCTCATCACATAATTTTTTCTTTTACACTTATACATATTTTTATGCAACACTTTAAACATTAGAAATGTACCAAAAAAATAACTTAAAACATACCTAATATCCATTACAGAGATTACACAGATGTTAAAATTTCCTTTGTGCTTCAGAGCTCTGCATTTTTTAAAAGCATCAATCCTTACATACATAAAGCCCATTCCCTTCCTAAAAGGAAGGACTAGAGGTGATGTGTTTCATTTAAATGCGTGTATGCATGTTTTTCTAACTCTACTACATATGCATATCAATAAACAACATATATCATTAAGTTTTTATGTAACATAATTTGCATCCTGGTCTAGAGGAGCTGCTCCAGCCTGTAAGCTCAGCACTGAGAAGGCATCCTGTGGTGTCAGCTACTCCAGAGGCTGAGGCAAGAGGATCCTGTGAGTCTAGGTGAGTTCAGCCTGGGTGACAAAGCAAGATCCTGTCTCTTTAAACACACCCACCCCCTTTTGGAACTTGCAGCTTCTGCTCAATATTGTGTTGAAATTTATCCACGTTAATGTTCTGTAACTGGAGAAGTACACTCTATTGTGGGAACAAAGTGTAGTTTATGTTTTCATTTCCAAACAGAAGGAAAGCAGGTATTTCACACTGGCCTTACTGCATGCTGTGCTGCAAGGTGCATGGGAACATCTGGTCCTGCCCGTCTGGGAGGCTGTCCACAACAGCACCTGAAAGTGGGACTGCCACGTGTGATGGACAGGTGTCATCAACAGTATTTTGAATTTGCCCAACTGATTTCCAAACTGGTCATTATCAATGTAATCACCTAACAGTAGTGTATGTGATTTCCCCTAAATCCTTGCCAATACTTGGCATCATGAGGATTCACAGCACTGCCAACCAGACAGACAGGAAATGGTATCTTCTTTTCATTTGCACTCCCTTGATTATCAGTGAAGCTTAGCACTCTTTCACACATTATTGATTTTTTGTATGAATCACCTGTTCCTACCAAAAACTCTGTTCATTTTATCCATCGTAATAACTTTTACTTATTGATTTATAGAATGTTTTTTGTTTGCTTGCTCCCTAATATACTGGAAAAATCATCTTATATAATTGATATATATTGCCAACACTTTATTCAAGCTTACAGGGTCTTATCAAAAGGAATTAGGTATGTGAAAGAACAAGGATTAATGTAAATGTCCAATGAAATAATTTCAATTTTCATCTTAACAAGGAAGCCTCACTGCCATTGCCCACAATATTTTAAGTTTATCCATTCTGTCTTCTCATCTGTTTTAAAAAATTGTGTTTGAATACCTTTAGGTATAGCACAACTGTAGCAGACCATATAGCTAAAGGAAAGGAGAAGTTTGAGAATTAAGCTTTGAACTCTCTGTAACGTTGAGAAACACCTGTAACAGCTTGGTAATATAACACCTTGGTGATAAGGGCATGGGGAAGGGATTCGGCTCTCCTTAGAGCGTGCCAGACAAGAACATCATTGCTGGGCAGTCGCCACACCTGTGGTGCAAAGAGCCACAGGACTAGGTCTGTAAGTAGCTGAAGGAGAGGTCAGTCTGTAAGGAGCTGCAGGAGAGGTCAGGTCAGTCTGGGGTCCATTCTCATCTCTCACAGACCCGCTCACTCTAACACTTTTGCTCCTCCTGCTCAGAAGGCATCTGCCCAGAGCCCTTCTATGAAGATGGCTAGGATCTGCTCTCCTATTAACACTGTTTCTCTCCCTTGCTTTCTCTCTCTCTCTCCTGCGAAGACAAATTGCCTTTCGGCATCTAAGGGGAGTTAATCCCAAGCAAGGTAGCACAGCGGTCCCCGTCCAGACAGTAACCTAAGCCAGGGCCGGAGACCTGGCTACCAAGGACGGGATAGTAGAAGACACTGGCACGCAACACACTTAAATTTGCCCAAGTCATTACCAGACCAAGACATTTTTCTAAATTTATATTATGGGTATAGATCCTAAAGACATTTAGATTAGCCAACTCCTAAAAGAGAGAAACAGCTAAGATCGCAATGTCCTAATTGTGAATCCCACTGGTATAAGAATTGAATCAAATAAATCACTGTAAAGGACTTAGTAGTACCAGGCAAAAAGAAATAGCTCAATACATCTTACTTATTACTGTTGTTTATAAATCTGGAGAACTTATTCCTACCAGAGGTAAGAAAGAATGTTTGCAAACAAATTCTCAGGGTATTTAGTAAAACAAACAACTGGTCATCAAATGCTCAACAACTCAAAAGACAGAATACTATTATCAATTACTTTTCAGTGCCTCAGGATTTCAATCAGGTTAAAGTTAATACATCTTTATAGGCCAAAGGTTGCATATAGGCTGAATTATCAGCTTCAAATGTGGAGAATAAAATCTCAAAATCACTATTATAATTTTAGAATAATTCACCAAGCTCTGGCAATCTTTTGTCTGCTTTGTTTCCCTGTCCCCTTTCCAAAGAAAATGTAACATTAGGATTCAAGTCTACACCTGTGTAAAAGCATCCCACAGTACTGAAGGTGAAGGCAGACGCCACTCCCCACGTGGTAGGCTCACATTCAGTGCTCCTCTGGAGTAAGTGGTTAAGATCACTGAAATGCAGTCCTGTGTTTCTTGGTGCCTTGGTGCTTGTAGAACAGCAATACATTCTGATTCTAATCCTTTCTCAGTCCGCATTCTTTATGAAACACAGTGTTCTGATGTACCTGCAAGGTAACATTTGCGAGCTGGAATACTGTCTTACACAGAATAGAGCTACATGAGTGTGAAACAGGGAGGGAAGAAAGAAGAAAAAAAAGGGAGGAGGAAAGCAGTAAGGACAGTGCTGGGCTACCTGCTAGTCACCTGAATTAGGATAACGTGATTCCTCCACAAAGTTTCCTCATCTGTGAAATGAGGGGGACTGACAGTCCTAGAGGTGATAGAAGATTAAATGGCACAACCAAGGGAAGTGCTTAGCACACTGCGTGGCAATCACTCACTCAATGTTAGCTGCCACTATTAATATTTTTCTGTTACAGCTATCTGGCACAACAGTAAGTTTTGCATGCTATAATATAGTGTTTGTATCATCCACAGAGTGTGACAAGCAAATGTTAGCTTGGTTAAATTGTCAACGTTCACTAACACAATGACACTGTGACAATGAAGGCCTTCACTCTTATAAATTGATTTTGAAAAAGCTATTTAAACTTGCAAATTGATCGATAACAATATTGTAAATAATACATTTGTATTTAAATTTATGGTGCAATGTCTTATACTTCCTCAGCATAAATTCCTAAAAATGTAGTATTAGCAGCAGCTAGGTTAAAAGAGATAGCTCTGTAATAGTTTTGCAACTTTTCTATGAGCATAAAATTATTTTAAAATAAAAAATTAAAATACACAAAATTCCTAAAACTGAAAACATTGTACAATTTACTGCTTGTGTCTATCTCACTGCACCCTCATCAACACTGGAAATAAGTAAAAATTTTCCATTAGGTAAAAAACGGTATTTTCTCTTATTGACTTAATGAAGCTGAACCACAATTTCACATTTCTTGATCACTTTTATTTCTTCTTCTATGAAAAACCTATTCACACTTTTGCCAATTTTTCTCAGTTTACCAAATGACAATGTAAACTGCACGTTACTCAAACTCTGATGAAATTCTTAGCCCTCTGACAGCTGTAACCTGTGTAGGGAGTAACAATCAAGAAAATACCTTGAATGCATACTGCTATAATTGTTTAAACAGTTATGCTGAAATAGTAAACTTTTTCTTAGAATAAGTCAAAAAAAAAATTGGTCTGAAATGGAATTATATCAAACTAAAAAGATTCTGCACATCAAAGGGAACAACAGAGTGAAGAAACAACCTACAAATGGAAAGAAAATACATCCGAGGAATTAATATTGAACTACATTAAAAAACTCAAAGAATTATATAAGGGAAAAAAACAAATAACTATATTAATCAAATGGGCAAAGCACCTAAACAGACACTTCTCAAAAGGCTAACAGACCTTATCAAAAAACACTCAGGGCCTGGCGCGGTGGCTCAGGCCTATAATCCTAGCACTGTGGGAAGCAAAGGCGGGTGAAATGCTTGAGCTCTGGCGTTCCAGACTGACCTGAGCAAGAATAAGACCCTGTCTCTACTCAAAATAGAAAAATTAGCCATGCCTACAGTCCCAGCAACTCAGGAGGCTAAGGTACAAAGTTAACTTAAGCCCACGAGTTTGAGGTTGCTGTGAGCTATGATACCATGGCACTCTACCAAGGGTGACAGAGTGAGCCTCTATCTCAAAAAAAAAAAAAAAAACCCAAAATACAAAAAATACTCAACATCACTAATCATTAGGGAAATGCAAATTAAAGCGGAAATGAGATACCATCTCACACCTGTCAGAATGGTTATTATCAAAAAGATAAAAGATAAGTGTCAGCAAGGATGTGGAGAAAAGGAAACCCTGGTACACTGTTGGTAGAAATATAAATTGGAACAGCCACTTTGGAAAACTATGTGGAAGCTTTTGAAAATCTAATAATAGAACCACCACATGATTCAGCAACCTCCCATCTGGGTCTATATCCTGAGAAGTGACATGCGCACGCCCATGCTGGCTGCAGCTTTATTTCTAATACCCTAGTTACATAATCCACCTAAGTGTCTATCTGTGGATGAATGGATAAATGAAAGGTAGTATCTGTACACAACAGGATACCATTCAGTCTTTTTCCCCCTTGACAGGGTCTCACTTTGTTGCCCAGGCTAGAGAGCCAGCATCAGCCGAACTCACAGCAACCTCTAACTCTTGGGCTCAAGCAATCCTGCCTCAGCCTCATGTGTAGCTGACACTGCAGGCAACTGTCACAATGCCTATATAATATTTTTCTATTTCAGTAGAGACAAGGTATCACTCTTGCTCAGGATGGTTTCAAACTCCTAAATGCAAGGGATCCTCCTGCCTCAGCCTCCCAGAGTGCTAAGATTACAGATGCGAGCCACCATGTCTGACCCTATTCAGCTTTTAAAAAGAAGAAAATTCAGTCATCTGTGACAACAATGATGAATCTGAAGGACAACACACTAAGTAAAACAAGCCAGACACAGAAAGGCAAATACCGCGCCATCTCATTCACATGTATAATCTAAATCAACTGAGCTCACAGATGCACAGAGGAGAATGGTGGCTACCAGAGGCTAGAAGGTGAGGGTGCTGGGGAGATGTTGGTGAAAGGGTACAAAGCTATAGTTAGACAGGAGGACTAAATGGTAGTAGGACTAAGTATTTAAGATGAAAAATAAGTACACTCAGAATTCAGTCATAGAATTGGTTGGTCTTATTTCCTTGGTATAGTTTTCATATACTGATACTTAAAAAATATTTTTTAAAAAAGCATTATAATATATTGTTTTATGCTTTGTGGTTTTTCTACCAGTTAAACTTAGTTCCTTTGGCTTTGTCTTAGCAAGTACCCCCTTGCTAAGTAGTGAGAAGCCCTACAAAATAATTGTTGATACAGTTACATTTCACAAGCGGTCATATCTATCAGGTTTGAAAGTAATCATTGACCTTCTGGTTACTGGTCTGGTATGTAAAGAGCTTGGAAGTCATCATTCTATCTTAAAAAGTAAATGCTAAACAAACTTAAAAAAATCTACAAATCTTCTTGGCTCCATCACAGAAGAGGGGATCCAAACTTCAGAAAACCCAAGATAAAGAAAGACTACAAAAGAGGCCCGGGGGGGTGGGGGGGGCCTCACCCACAGAGAAGCCAAGATAGAAATTACACCTAGAATTCTGTGCCCTGCAAATTATCCTTCAAAAGTGAGAAAAAATAGATTTTGTCGAAACAAAAACTTGAGGAAATTTGTGACCAGAAACTATGCCCATCAGGAAATGTACAAGAAGCTCTTCAGAGAGAAAAGAAACCATATGGATCAGAAGCCCTTATCTATATAAAGGAAGTAAGAATTATCAGAGAAAAGCCCAGGGGAAGGTAAAAGAAAACTCTCATGTTTCTTATAATTATCTTACAGATTAACACTGTTCTAAATAATAGCAGCAAGAATATATTCAATTGTATATGCCTGTGTATGTGTGTATGGAGTGTGTGTGTGTGTGTATATATATATACAGTTATATATGTTCATATATGTCAACAATGACATACAATGACAACAATCATACAAAGGATGGGACAAAGGAATTAGAAATACTTTTATTTTAAGATGTTTACGCTGGCTGGGCCCAATGGCTCAGGCTCCCACACCTGGGAGGCTCCTCCTAAGATTCAGAACAAGGCCATGACGTCCCCTTTCATCAGCGCTTTTCAACATAGTACCAGGATTCCCAGCTAATGCAAAAGAAAAGAAAAGGAAATACAAAGGATACGGACTGAGAAGGAGAAATAAAATGCTGTTCACAGATGACAGGATTGTACAACAATCCAAAAGAGCTGATTTTTAAAAACTCTGGGAACTAATAAGCAATTACAGCAAGGTTGTGGATATAAGGTTAATAAACAAAAGTCCATCACTTTCCTATGTAACAGCAGTGAATAGGAGGAATCTGAAATTTAAAACATACTGACATTTGTAATAGCACCCAAAAATGGAATACATAGCTATATAACTAATAAAATATATACGAAATCTATGAGGAAAACTACAAAACTTTGGTCAAAGATATCAGATGCCTAAATCAAAGGCGAGATGGTCCATGCTCAAGGATAAGAAGATTTGATTTGTCAAAATGCCAATTCTTTGCAAATTGACCTATGCAGCAGTTCTCAACGTGCAGGTTGTGACCACTGAAAATACATCCTACATATCAGATATTTACATTACAATTCATAACATAGCAAAATTACAGTTATGAAGTAGCAACCAAAATAATTTTATCTTTGGGGGCCACCACAACATGAGAGACTGTATTAAACAGTCACGGTCACGGCATCAGGAAGGTTGAGAACCACTGACCTACAGATTCAATGCAATCTCAATCAAAATCTAAGCAAATTGTTTTGGTGACAACTGATTGTACAGTTTCAATGGAGGAGTACAGGACCAGAAAAGCCAACACAATACCGAAGAGGGAAAATAAACTCTAAAAACGTACACTACTCAACTTCAAGACTTACTATAAAGCTAAAATAATCAAGACGGCATGGTATTGGTGAAAGAACAAACAGATCAATGAAATAGAGGCAAGAATTAGACCCACGTGGAGTGAACTGATCTTTGATGAAGGAACAAAGGCAATACAACAGAGAAAAGATACAGCCTTCTCTAAATGGTGCTGGAACAACTGAAAATCCACATGGAAAAAAATAAATCTAATAGATCTTATAGCCTTCACAAGAATTAACTCAAAATGGATCACAGACCTAATGTGAAATGTAAAACTTTAAAATTCCTAGAATATAAAGGAGAAAATATAAGTGACCCTAGTTATAGCAATGACATTTAAATTTAACACAAAAGGTACAATCCATGAAAAGACATGATTGTTTAGCTGGACTTTACTAAATTAAAACTTTTGCTCTACAAAAGGCAATGTCAAGAAAACAAGAACATCAGCCAAAGACTGAGTGGAAACATCTGCAAAGGATACATACATGAAGGCTTATCCAAATCCACGCAGAATTCCTAAAACTTAGCAGTGAGAAAATAAACAGCTCAATTAAATAACGAACAAAAGATCTGAACAGACACCTCACCAGAGAAGATATACAGATGGCAAACAGCAAAGATGCAACACATTGTATGTCATGAGGGAATTGCAAATTAAAACAATGAGATACAGCACATACCTATTAGGATGGCCCAAACCCAAAGCCCAGGCAGCACCTGCAGGAAGGGATGTGGAGCAGCAGGCACTCTCCCTCACGGCCGCTGGGAATGCAATACGGGACAGCCAGGCTGGAAGGGTGCTTGGAAGCTTCTCATAAAACTAAACACACTCTTACCTTGTGATCTGCAATCACACTCCTTGGTATGAATTGAAAACACACGTCCACACAGAAACTTCCACACGGACATTCACCGTGACTTTATTCCTAATTTTAACACCTGGAAGGATCTGAGACAGCCTTTGGTAAATAAATGATACATTTGTGATGCATCCAGAAAATGGAATATTATTCAGTGCTAAAATGAAATGAGCTTTCAACCCACAAAAAGACAATAAAAAACTAAAATGTTTATTACTAAGTGAAAGAAGCCAACCTGAAATGGCTACATTCTGCATGATTCCAACTATGTGACCTCTTAGGAAAGGCAAAGCTACAGAGACAGCAAGAAGATCAGGGGTTGCTGGGGGTGGGGGAAAGCGAAGGATTAATAGGAGATGCACCGGGGATTTTTCTAAAACTATTCTGTGTGACACCACATTGGTAGTTCGTGTCATTACATCCTTGTCCAAACTTATAGAACATAAACTCTCCACAGACTACTGTGAACTCTGCACTCTGGGTGACAGTGCCGTGTCAGGGTAGGTCACCACTTGCAACAGTGCACCCTGCAGTGTGCACAGGACATGGACAGCTGGAAATACTCAATTTTGCCGTGAATCTAAAACTGCTCTGCAAATAGAATTCTATTAATTTGAAAAAAGCAACCATCTTATCTTCCATCTAAGTAGTTTTACTTAAGTAAGAATCAACAAAACCAACCATACGGATGCCTTCTGAGCTCCCAAGCTGACGCTGCAGACTGGACTGTCAAACCTTTTCATGTATTCATGAACTGGTTTCTTTCAACTTCTTAAAAACATCCTTGCGCCAGAAAAAAGTCTGCTCTTTTATAAAGATTGTCATTTATAAAATTAAAACCTTAATGCACGATTTGAAAATCATCTAAAAGTGTGTTAAATTCACTGAGTAAAATTCTAAAACTAGGGAATACCTTATATTTTGAGCAGATATGAAGTAAGAACTTTAAATATTTCAAATGTTAAAAATAAAGCCTTAATCATCCAATATCCAAACAGACTGAATAAAGTAAATATTCTGAGTATTTTAGAAGTTCAATAACTTGCAAAGGCACAAAACAAAAAAACCCTCTTCCTTATATACATCTGCCTAAATTTTTAATTTGCTGCTAATATTTAATCTTAATAATTACTATTACCAAGTAATTACTACCATCCAAAGATGAGAAAAAACAATTCTCAAAAAGGCTGAGGAAGAAGAATGAGAGAAAAATATTCCAGTGCATATAGGATCAAATTTCTATGACAAGAGTTTGTTGTTCCATCTCTCACCACCGGGTGTTTACTAAATACCACACAGCACCAAACGCTACAGAAAGCACTGTGCATGCAACAGAGATGAGCAAGTCAACAGGATTCCTGACTTCTCACAGATTATTTCTAGTGAGTAACACAAATACTTTTTAAAAGTAAATGAATACATAAACAAACGATAGTTTTGTACTAGGAATAAATAAGGAAGGACCTATTTCACATTAGAGAAGTCAGGAAAAGCCTTTCTAAAGAGGTGTTAACTGACTTGAGTGCTGAAAACTAAGAAAGTACCAAACACCGCAAGAGCACAGGGCAAACAGGATGACTGAAGTTCAAACCCTTACTGCAAGAAATAACTTAGGCCCTTTGAGGAACTGCTCGAAAGCTGGTGTGACCAACGTCTTGGAGGGAGAGGACTGCGGAGACAGAGCAGACAGACAGGTGGAGTCCAGCGTGGCCACACAGGCCTCACAGGGGTTTGGGTTTAGCTCTACAAACAATGGGAATCCATTCCAGAGTTTTAATAGTGAGAGTACCAAGATTTAGTTCGTGTTGTCATCATGCTGGCAGCTCACAGGTTCTAACAGATTGTGGAAAACAAACGTCAGCCCAAACACGAAGTAACACTTGAGCTAGCTTGGTAACAAGAGAGACGGGAAGAAACAGAAACATTTCAGCTCTGTCTGCCGTTCCTTCTGAGAAGTCTTTACCCACCATCCTTTGAAGTCCCTTTATCATGGGATTATCTGGAAAAAAAAAAACTGATGCTATCTATGAATTATCTCTTTAAATGTACAATATTAAGTAAAAAGAGAGAGAAAAAAATAGACCTGCTCTAAATCCTAGCCTGGCCCTAAGTACACGACTCACTCAGTATCTGCCAGCAGCACTCTGCTCATCCGTGGACTGTGAACAGTAACACTCATATCCACAGAAGCACTGTGAGAATGTGAGCAATCTCCAGGCACATTTTGTTTGTAAACATATATTCTGCATACGCTAATATGATATTTACCCCCACTTCTGTAGTAACAGCATTTTCTAAATGAACTGAAAAGAGAAGAGACAATTTAATACCAAGGAATACATTTCTTATGGTGGACTTTCAAGCATGAGGACATCAGAGTCCAGGAGATCCTCTGAGGCAGGGAAGCATTCCACTAAACCAAACGTCTTCCCCACTTCTCATGGCACTAAAAAGCCTTCAGATCACTCTAAGTGTTTGCAAAATACTTAATCTTCAGCAAAAACAAAATACTAAATATTAATGAAATATGGTTAAAATACAAAGTTAATACATTCTAACATCAACAGGAACCACTAATGTCAACTAAAGCTGACCACGGGGTGATAAATACTAAGTACTTTATTAAGTAACAACTATTCTCATACCAGCAAAACTGTACTTCCAAAAAAAGATCAAATATGATTTTCATTAGGGCACATGTTAGAATAAATTCCCAAAGCAACTAGGTTTAAATCTGCCATTTTGAAATCATGGCTTAAGAGCTAATGCTTACTTACTTGCTTAAGAACAAACTAACAGAAGACAGAATTAATACCACTGATGGTAAATTTGCAAATGTTTTGTTCTATGCAGTAGAATTCAATATAATTAGTGTCCAGAGTTTATCTAATTTTGATCTTTTATAAATTATTGAACCTTCAACATTTGAGACAGAAAAGTTATCTTCCTATATCTACCATGACATACAAATTCCAGAAATTCTAGGATTTTTATTAATTTTCATTAGTTTCAAACTAAAAACATTATGTTTCTTAAAAAGTATGGGACATGCAAAGGGAGCAGTCATGTGATTTTTGGAACAGAAAACAGACTGAAAAGGCTCCTGCCTGGCCCAAGAGCATGGCACAAACTGGAGAACGTCTCTCCACCCCAGTAGCTCATCCATCTGGTCTACACAAGACACTCTTCTGTTTGTTAATTTAGAGAAAAGAACAACAACAACAACAAAAATAAAGTAGAGAATATATCTGAAGCACAACCTACCTATGTTAGTTAAGGTAATTTATTCTAAATAATGCTATGAAGAAGGGAGTTGGGGGCTCCAAAAGGGTATTATAGACCATCAAGGGTCAATATCTACAGCTAATACTCATTTAAAACACACCAAGTGGCTAAATCGCATCTGTTCTAACCGCTTTGGGCCCATGCTCTAACAGTTGTTTAAATGAACTTATTACAGTCACTGATCAGGACTGCCCCCAGCTGGCCTAGACTATCTGCCTTTGGATTTTACAGTTCCACTTAACTGGATACACACACAGAGAGATCAGGAAGAGAGAGAGAGATGTGCTACACAGGCCCCTGTCCACTGAAGTCAAACAAAGAAACCAGATTGTCAGCTGCACTGCTTTTATTTCTGTCATTCTTTAACATCTGGGATATGCTTGTGGATTTCAGAGTAGCCAACAATGTAAAAATCATATTAGAAAACAGTGCAAGGGGGGGGACACCCACATTCAAGTTCAAATACTGTTCCTTCTTTTTAATTTTATTGTCTTGGGTACGTTATTAACATTGCTGAGTCTTTGATTCATCACCTTTAAAACAGAAAGCAGTCTATTTACCTTGCAGAACTACTATAAAAATTTAAACTACATACAGTATTTGTATAATAGACACACAAGTGATCAAAAATGCCTACCGAATGCCTCTTCAGTATGGAAGACACAGTTTACAATTCTGGGCTCACAATTTAGAAAGAAATATGAAAGGGCAGGCATATTTAAAATACTTTAAATAAAGTTTCAAAGATAAAACCTAAAGAAAGCCACACCACTTGACCTTACACAGAGAAAAAAAGATCACGGCAATTCAGTTTGTCACTTTTACAAGCTAATGGAACAAGAGAAGAAAGAGTTAAGAGGAAGGACCACAAATTTTGGTTAAATTGAAAAAAAAAAACTATTAAAAAGAAATGAGCAGAGATATGAAATACCTGAATAAACAGTCTCTAAAACAGCATCCATCTTATTAGAAGACTAAGCAATTTCTTACATCTGTTACAGACTGAAGATTCCAAGGAATCAGAAAAAAAAAGTCTAGAATTGAAGTCCTTAGTATCTTTTGCTAAACATTTGCTGTAGCTTCAGACAGCCACTGCATTAACCCAGGCCTCAGTTTCCTCATCAAATTAGAGGTCTGATTGTCTTTCCTAGTTATAAAAATATGATTCTAATCAAATATTGTTTATGGCTAACATTATGGCAAGAATACAGAGGTTAATATGCTATGCGAATGCACCAATCAGTACTCACAATAAGGCAAAGAACGGGCGCAAAGGCAGTAAAACAATACCATAAATCACTACTTTGATGTAATGAACACTACACCAGGGAACCTGAAATTTTTTAGGAACATGGCAAGAACAATCAAGAAACTACCTATCTAGGTGACTAACACTAATACTATATACGGAAATACTAATACTATACATGGAAATACTAATGCTGTACATGGAAATACTATACATGGAAATGCTAATACCATGGAAATCTAATACTATACGTGGAAATACTAATACTATACATGGAAATTCTAATACTATACATGGAAATGCAATCAAGGTAGCAAACACCATGCTTGCCTTTTGAAGGTCATTTAAAAACACCACAAATATTTTTGACATAGTGTTCATGAGATAAAAACATTTGGATTCTCAAAGCATATGGAAATTAATAGTGAGAGATGTTAACATATATTAGGTTGTAGAGAGATTAATAATGTCATTCCTAACATACCAACCACATATTCTAGATAAAGAAGATGTGATTTCCATTCATCTATTAGTAATGGTGTATCCTACAATTTCTTGATATTTTCACTGAAAAATTAACTCACCAAGTAGAAGCATTTTATGAAATATGACACAAAATTTAGTGCTTCAGAGCTACTGTACTTGCATGGTAATATTCCTCAAAAAAGTTCTGATAGTTTGTGTCAATAAATACTAAGTTTAAAAAGATGCATACATCCTATTGTTACATCATGAAGGAACTTAGTGTCTTGGCTAGAAAAAGGGAGCACCTGAAGCAGAGCCAACTTAGTCTATGCTTTTCTTTCTAATGTCATCAATAGCTCACTCATTTAACCTCACGATGAAAATGCAATCAAGGTAGCAAAACACCATGCTTGCCTTTTGAAGGTAATTTTAAAAACAGCACAAATATTTTTGACATATTTTGTTCATGAGAATAAAAATATTCGGATTAATAAATGATTATCTTTCAGGCAGTGCCTATGGCTCAAAGCAATAGGGCTCCAGCCCCATATACCAGAGGTGGTGGATTCAAACCCAGTCCCGGCGGGGAAAAAAAAAAAAAAAAAACTGCAAAAAAATAAATAAATAAATGATATCTTTCTTTTACTCTTAAGTATTCTCTTGATTACTTCAACTCTGAGTACATAGAGAAAGGCCAATTCTTTTGTAAGAAAGAATAAAACAAAACAACTTGGTTACACAGTCACTGTTATTTACTTGTAAGTATCCAAAGCTTTGGGAACTTTCTAAAAATGCAGAGGCGACATGCAAACTGCAATGCTAAACTGTGCATGGCAGGTAGTGTTGTATGAACACATTTATTTCTCTTTTTAAAAGGATATCATTTATTTTCTTATCATCATAGTCAATCTCACTTCAATATTATATAAGTAAAGGAATGTAATCATGACTCAAAATAATTCTTAACTTTATGTGAAATGGAGCACACATACCTGACAAGCAATCTGTACGAGGTAGACCAACTCTTTAGATTCACAGCCATTTTTCATTACTTCATTCTGTTCTTCTGAAAGTGAAAGCTATATCAGAGAAGAAAATGAGGAGAAGGAGATAAAAGTCATAATTAGTGAACAAAAATAAACTAAGCACTCATAATATCTTGGACCCTCACATCAACTTAACATTTAAGATATGCCTTCAATTAGAATTCTATTGGATAGAGCAGATAAATGGTAATAACCCATTAATTATGGATAATCCATTTTTTCTTAAATCCTGAAGAATTCAGGATTTTAAAAAATGTATCTAAAGCTTATATTTAGATGTAAGTGTAGCTTCATCAGACTGGCACAACTGCACGGCAGTAGTAAATAAAACACCTTCCCTCAGAAGGTCTTCACTTCCTCAGCTCACATAGTACTTATGTGAAAAGAAGGCATTAATCAAGCACTGAGAGAGAATATAACTTAACAGTTTAAAGGACTCAGACCTTACCACACAGATTCCAAACTGGCTGCCCCAAGAAAATGTCTGGCCTACAGACATGTTTAATCTTGGATTACCATGCAGGCCTGCCCATTAGATTTTTTTTTTTCTTGAACCAATAGGCAACATATAGAAGCTGGGAGGTTTAATATGAAAAAATATAGATTTCTGCCCTTGACTGAAAAAAACCAAACAATTGGGAATGTTGGGCCCACATGGTCACACTGGTAACTGTCTGCAACAGAGAAGTGACCACCAGTATTCTCTAAGAGACTGCCACACAACTACTCATTTTGTTGCCAGCAGCTAAGCAAAACACTGTCTTGCGTCATGCTACCTGCTTGGTTATTTTTCTTATACCCCACTTGCTTTACTCGTCTATGTTACATACCTGCCCATATTTGGATGCAAATTTGCAAACTCTGTTCCAGAGATGGACAACATTGAGTTCAAAAGTTTTAATAACTGACTATATAATACTGACCTACCCACTTCCAGTTTCTCGTCTGGAAAATGAGGATAATATAATAATATCTCAAGTTTGAGGGTATTAAATGAGAAGACGCACAGATAATGTTCACCTAGGTGACTGGTACTTAATAAATGCAATGTATCATTATAGTTACTATAAGAAATACAAGGTTGATGAGCCTAAGAGTCTTAGGAAAGCAGTACCAATGAAAATAGTTTTTATAACTTTCAAACATTAACTCATTTATGCCAGAGGTTGAAATTCTTGAATTTTTTACATGAAATTCATATACACTACCTAGAAAAATTCAAAGAACAAGAATTTGGAGAAAAAAAATTTATTATACTTTGTTATTACCTAGTATTCCAAAACAGGAACACCAGGCAAAACCCAAGCTACATTGTACACAATGTATAAAATTGTGTTTCTTCTCTCACAAGGTGGTAACACCTGCCATTCAATGTGATATTCAACAGAATACTACACGTAGGCAGCATCACACTTTTCACATCAAAAACTAGTGCTCTTACAACATTCGGCACACCACATCTGCTTTCCCTGTTTGTCTGTCACATGATTCACACCATCATAACATGACCTGTGTCACGCTTCTGAGAAGGTGGTCTTCTTTAGCCAGGTTCAAAGAGATGATCGCGGGTCTCCAGATAATGGCATACCAAATGTCAATGAAACTCCAGAAAATCCACTAGTGTCTCATCATGTGTTTTATGCAATCACCAAGGAGTTTGTAAGACCAATTCGAAATAGAACAAAAGAAGATTTGAATACCATTTCATTCCATAGATTGATGCCCGATATTTATCAGTGTTGTCATCAGTTCTGTCTATGCCTCCCATGAAATAGTTCTACACTTTGATCTTGTTTGGCTGCTGAACCTGGATGTTCTCTTCTAGTTTCTGGGAATAACGATTAACAAGACACAGAGGATCGATACCAGCGCCAGATGAGGCCACAGTGACAACACCGTCATCTCTCAATCTGCAGACAGCACTGCCTTTGCCATCAACTCAGGAATCTGATGTGCCTCCTTCTCTGGTCTTCAGAGCTACATCTGATTCCAATGGGGCTTTGTCAGTGGGATCCCTTCTCACTGTACCTGGTGCCTGGTATTCCACTGAACGGAGCTTATTGAGAAGTATAAAACTAGTGGAAAAGTTAGCAAATGCAAAATGGTATTGTCCAGAAAGTGCCTCTGTAAGTGCCTCCCTAACCGCAGGACGAGTGATGCACCGACACCGCATTCCTCATGTTTAGTATTTGGGGTTTCACCCTGATATGGCTGAAACCAGCTAATGTAGCCAAACATTATAGCCAAAGGAATAGTCTTTCCTTTAATAAATTGTTTGTAGCCATGACAACTAAAATAAGGAAGCATGTGTTCACTAAAGTGCTATGTTTCACTTGGAACCAATTTCATACATGGCAGCACCCAAAGCTCAGTGGGCAGGGCGCCGGCCACATACACCAAGGCTGGCAGGTTGGAGGCAGCCTGAGTCAGCTAAAACAACGACACTTGCAACAAAAAATAGTCGGGCGTTGTGGTAGGCACCTGTAATCCCAGCTACTTGGGAGGCTGAGGCAAGAGAATAGATTAAGCCCATGAGTTTGAGGTTGCTGTGAGCTATGACACCACAGGACTCTACCTAGGGCAACAGCTTAAGACTCTGTCACCAAAAAAAAAAAATTATAATTTCATACTTTACTCATTGAGAGTGCTTTTAAGAGGTTGCAACTTGGAAAACTTGTCCACTGAGTCCAAATTTGCATTGTCAGCAACATGCAAATTAGGAAACATAGTTGGAAAGAGATCAGGTCTCACAACAGCACTAACGAGCACATTACGCACATCTGTCCTATGTTCCCAGGACACACCTCCTAGGAACAAGACATAACCACTGAAAAATGAGTCCAAAAATACGTCGCAGAAAACATTTGAATCCAGAGCTAGTCAAGCTGAGATTTATACCCTTACTACAGCGCATAAGCTGGAGTACATGACAATGAGTTCAATCATTTCATCATTAAGAAAAAGTTCAAGAATTTCTGTGGGAGTTCTCGTTTTGGTGAAGAAATCTTTGGGCAGTTCTATAACTCGACCTGCTACAGGCTGCACAGTTAGGTCATACTTTTTCCATTTGTGAACAATTTTTGTCATTTTCTTTTTCTTTGATAGAGGAGGTTGCTGCACAGTAGATATAGATGGACCCTCCTTGTCAAGGGTCATCTTCAGGCATGTGTAAGTCAGCATCGGAGTCAGACTGAGCATCAGAGCCATCCTGAATAAACTATGCTGGCCCACCCATCGATAATCCAAGAACCCAGTGGATTATTCATTGCTTTGCCTTCTTCATCTCCTGAGGCCTCATCAGAAACAGGTGCTATAGTATTTTCAGGTAGTTTTATCCCCACAGCACTTGCTTCAGTGCTGTCACCTGTCTCTCACAGGTCAGTTATTTCATGTCAACTTAGAATCTGAGGCATCCTGAGACTTGTAAAATGATTCCAACTAAAAAAAGGAAAAAAGATTATTATTACTCATAGTATCTTGCTTAGTGTTTCAAAACTAGAACACACAAAATGTCAAACTCATAACTAATATAAAAATAACTTTGGTATTTTCATTTTACAGCATAATAGCATAGTTAGTAGAGAAGTTATAGAAAAAAAGTACTAGTATAAGATGTAGTTCAGTAAAGTTTTATTTACCTGTCTGGGTGGTTCTTCAAAAGTTTTCCAAAAATTCACATCACTTTCTGACAAGTTCACAGCAGGCCAGTATCTGCAGCAGGGACTAACTCTGTGTATCACGTGATAACAAGCACTCCGAAGAGGCAGCTATGTGTGAAAAATCAGACCTTGGTGATGACCTTGAGCAGTAGGATATAAATAACTACATCACTACTGTTCCAATGATGGGATATAAGGTATAAATTCGTTAATGCAGGAAATGAGGAACAAAGAAGCTGTAAGTTATAACAAAAGAACACACCAAAATGAGCAAAGTCCCTCTTTATCAGTAATTACTTTTAATGTGATTGAATTAAATCCTACTATCAAAAAACAGAGACTGCAGAATAAAAAAAGAAACACAATACAATTACAGTCATGTGCCACCACAATGGCATTTTGTCAATGATGCACAGCACACACAACTGTGGCCCCGTAAAACTTTAATACCACATATTTACCACATTTTTTCTATGTTTAAATAAATAAATGCTTGCCACTGTGTTACAACTGCCTACATTATCAGTAAATTAATATACTGTACCTACAAGCAACAGGCTCTACCAGATGCCAACAGGCTCTACCAGATGCCAAACTTTTTAAACAGGGGGCCAGTTCACTGTCCCTCAGACCTTTGGAGGGCTGGACTGCGGGCCCTGGGACAAGTCTGCTGCTAAGCAGGACAGGCAGCAGCGGCAAAAACACCCAGCGGGCCGGATAAATGTCCTAGGCGAGCCAAATGTGGCCCACAGGCTGTAGTTTGAGGACGCCTGGCCTAGAAACCTGTACCGGGCTGCATCTGCTGTAAGTATACTCTTGCAACGTTCACACAACTATAACCTTGCTTAACAATGTATTCTCAGAAAGCCTCCCTGCCATTAACCAACTTATAACTATATATGGTATCTACTGGAGATACAGATTTTAGATCTAAAGCTATAAAAAGATCGAAAAGGAAAAGGATAGAAAGAGATATTCTGCTCAATAGTGACGAAAAGAGAGATGTGGCTATACTACCATTAAATAGAACAGACACTGAGTCATAAACGGTGAAGAAACAAAAAAGGAACATGTATCAATATAAGTTCAATAAAGCAAGAAGAAATAAAAAGTACAAACAATTACACATCTGGTAAGAGATCATCAAAGATATAAAGCAAAATCTGACAGAATGGAAGGAAGAAATAGTTCTACGATACTAGTATGAGGCTTCAAGATGCCGCTCTCAATAACAGGCAGAACACCTGACAGAAGATGAGGGTGGAGACAGAGGACCGGCACAGTCAGCTGATTAATCCCAACACCTGCACGGACACCCCCCAGCCACAGCAGCATCACATTCTTCTGAAGTGCATATGGGGCATTTGCTGGAACAGACATTATGTTAGGCCACAAATTAAATCTCAACAGATTTTAAAAGGCATCATACAAAGAATCTTCTATGAACCAACAAATAAAGCTAGAAATCAATAAAAAAAGAAAACTGAAGAATTCACAACGCTGTGGAAATTAACACTCTCTTAAACAACTAATGAATCAAAGAAATCATGAGAGAAACTGGAAAATATAAAGAAACGGCTGACACCAAGAACACAACACACCAAAACTTACACAGGGTGCAGAGGATGCAGTCCTGAGAAAGAAAATTGCAAACATCTCCAGTAAGAAGTAGGAAGAATCTCAAGTCAGAAATCTAACTCAACAATTTAGGGTACTAGAAAAAGAGCAAACTAAACCCAAAGCTAACAGAAGAAGGAAGAAAATAAAAATTAGAGCAGAGATGAACAAAACAGAAGACAGGAAAACAATCAAGAAAATCATCTAAACCAAAAGTTGCTGCTCAGAAAAGGTTAAAAATTGATAAGCTTTTAGCTAGATGGAATAAAAAGCAAAGAGAGAAGAATAAAATTACTAAAATCAAAAATAAAAGTGAAAATATTACTACCAATTCTAGAGAAATAAAAAGGATTAGAAGAGAATGCTATAAACAACTGCATCCTGGCTCGGCGCCTGTGGCTCAATCGGCTAAGGCGCCAGCCATGTACATGTAAGGTGGCGGGTTCGAATCCCCGGCCCGGGCCCGCCAAACAACAATGATGGCTGAAACCAAAAAATGGCCGGGCATTGTGGCAGGCGCCTGTGGTCCCAGCTACTTGGGAGGCGGAGGCAGGAGAATCGCTTGAGCCCGGGAGTTGGAGGTTGCTGTGAGCTGAGATGCCATGGCACTCTACCCAAGGGGATAGCTTGAGGCTCCATCTCAAAAAAAAAAAAAGAAAGAAAGAAAGAAAATTCTGCAGCAATCTAGCTTTCTCTGATAGGAGGCTGAATTCCAGGGGTGCCGTGAAGAATGGAGATAAAGAGATGGAATTCAAATTATTCTGGAAAAAGTATCCATGGGACCTGAATGACTCGGTGATTAGAGGGTGTGTCTGTGTGGTGGGGGGTGGGGATGATATGATAAGTAGAGGGTGGGGAAGGTCAATGATTTGATTATTAGGGTTTTAGCTCTAGAAAACAGGTAGAAAGACAGCGGGTGACGTCATTCACCCAGATAGAAAATTGAGCAAAGAAGTAGGTTTGCTACAGGAAAATGATGAGTTTACAGTCAGTAGAATAGCTGGGTATCTATTTAAGGAAAATAATGGTCATATTTTAGTTCTCAATATTTTCTAAGTATTGATGAATATGCCAAACATTTACATATACACACACGCACACATTTCACTGCATGCACAAGGGAATGTAATTTATAGATCATTGTTGACTAGATGTGTATAGAGATATTTGTTTATAAAACAAGTTTGTCATTGCTAAGCTATGTTCATTGTGAACCTTGTAGCTAACAAATTAGCAGATAGTATGCTGTTTTCTGTTCTCGTTTCATTCTAAATGCCCCTCTGTCAAAATGAAGATTTTAATGACAATTCTTATGAGAACCATACGAATATATGTGTGTGTGTGTGTAGAATCTACATTAACTCTTTCCAAGCCTGGGCAAGACTCCTGTGAACATATTGAAGAGGAGTAAGCTGATATTTTATGAGAGAATGAAATGACTGATGTCATACACCAGTTGGATAAGACAGTTCATATCATTCAAGACCATTTAGTGTAGGGAGCCAAAAACAAGAAACAAAATCCCTATTGAATAAAATAGAGAACAAAGAGTTTGAATTCATGAATAGATGAATATTTATGAATATTAACCATAGTTTAATCAACTTTTATGGCTGTTAAGCCTTCTATTTTGTTTTTGATGGTTAATGTCATTGAGTAAAACCTCCTAGTATATGTTTCATTGCCATGAGCAGAAAACTGACCTCATTATCACTCAAGCCAAAGTTCATTATTGGAAAATAGACCCTTTAAAGACTGGTCATTCAATGTGACCAAACTGAAGTTTATGTCCTAGTTCTCTATGAATAAGCAATTTACTAAATATATTTATACTGCAAAACAAGATAAAAAACAGGACATTCAGGTAAGAATGAAAAGGAAATAATTCAGAAGATTAAGAAGGGCGCTAAAGAGATTTTTTCAGTAATTTACGTATAAGCTTTCTTCTTCCTAACATAATCAAGTATCATTTATATTAATCTGAGAAATCCCTTAACTTAATATTATAATCCATCCACACAGGTACATGAATTTTACAGAAGTAGATAAATACCTCTGACGAAATATAGTCATTTATTGAATACACTATAGTTTGTTCTCCTTTGTTTTTGTTTTATTACTTTGTTTGTGGTATAATTGTTGTATTGCAGATCATGTGTGTATGTGTGTGAAAAGATATCCACTGGAAAAAAATAGGTTCTGGACTTTTAGCCTCAAGAAATTCTTCATCACTAAGCCTTATATATAGTTTCCCATTTTTTAGTCAAGATATTTATTATTCTGTTTTTATATTTGAGTCTTTAATTCATTTAGAACTGACTGTTATATATGATAGAAACAGAAGTCCCATGATTTTATTCCTGATGAGTAACTGTGTCCACACACTATTCATTAAATAACCCATGTTTTATCTTAATTAAAATGTTTCTTTGTTATGTGTCAAGCTATACTATTATATATAAAATTATTATTTGTGTAACATAATTATTAAAAATGCAGCTCCATGTAGCAAACAAAGACATTAAATGTCTATAAATAATGGGGTCGCTGTGCTAGTTATAGTTCTTCTAATAAATATTCAGATAAATGCATGATTATTAAAATAGAAATGTTCATCTGTATATTACGTACAATCACTGTTACCATCAGTAGTTCAAAGACTGATGGGAGAAGCAGGAGGCTAGATGCTAAGGTGCCCAGAACTCGGCGCCTCTAGGACGCTCCACACAGCACTCAGACTGTGCTTCTGCCTCTGCCTCCACCGAAAGGATCCACAAGGTTCTCTTCTTACAGAACAATTTGATACCATTGCCAAGCTCTCAGAAACAGGCACAAGTGGTTCTTAAAAACAAACTGAACTCAGTCTCTGATTATTGTATTATTTCAGGATTACTTTATTGATTCATTTTCACAAATTATTTCTCAATGAATTTCTGCTTCTAATAGGAGGTACGTTATCTTCAACTTTTTAATGCTTCTCACTCACAGATCTGAATGTACGTGCGTGAAGGCAAATGTGGTTCACAGGGTAAACGGCCCCAGGCTTAGGAGAGGAGCACCTATGCTAGAAGGACATAAAATCACAACGGTTGGTAAAAACTAAACTAGGTTCTAAATGTTCATAAATGCCCGTGAAGAAACTAAAAACGGACCTCAAAGAAGAAGCTTCATTATTAATTTGTTAGATGACTGCGCCTTCACATGGGAAGATTGTTATTTGCAGCACGTGGTCTTCTGAGGCCTCAGATAAGCATTTCTTTGGAAATCTCCCCCAGAGCCCACCTCCTCCCCAGCACGGTTGGTGTTTCAGTTGACAAACATGCCCTGTCTTGTTACAACAAGAGTATTTAAAATAACTGGTTGCTTTGCATATGGAAATAAGACAACTTACGGATGACATTTATTTGCCAATATCACAAATTGTGATTTAGGACCTAAAGATACTTTCATTTTTAAAGAAAATATTACATCCTCTTTCCTGTGTGCTGTTAGCCTGCTGCCGTCTACACATGCGACTTCATTAATGGCACATTCAGGTTTATGCTTTCAGAATGGGTCTTATTATAAGAGGGGGATGTCAGAGGTACCGAAATATACTCCACAATTGACTAATGGCAAGTGAAAATAATGGAACCTGGGATAAATACAACCCTTAAGAGTGCAAACTCTCGCTGGTTAGGCGAGTCATTTACCTCTCCAATGCTCTTCTTTCTAGAATGTAAATGAGGAGAGTAATAGTGGCTCCTGTTATAGATTCATTATAGGACTAAACGAGATGATACCTGACAATGAGCCCTAGCCACATTGTATATGTTCAAATATTATCCATTGTCAGACCATTAACTAATACAAGCCTTAGTTTTCCTGCTATAAAAAATCAAGACTGTAGTACCTGTTTTGTCTAAGTATCAAAGGGAACCTTAGGAGAAGACGTCTGAGAAAATACTGAAGCGCCATCAAATGTACACAGCATTAGGTCCCCCTCTCTGAGAGCAGGGAGTCAGTGGGAGAGCCTTTGTCATGGTCCACCAGATAAAGAACTGCCATTGCCACAGGGGAACCACGTGTCCAGTGAAGGGCAAGCCCCCTGTACATCTATTTTTCTAATTCTATACATCAGCCATGGAAGACTGATGTGCAGGGATACAAAACAAGTTATTTCTAACATGTGCTCTTCCTTCATACAATTTATATTTAGTGCCTTGATCATCAAAACAATGAAGTGTCAACATATGATTTTTAAAACATACAAACATGAATAGCTTTGGAGAATTCAGAAACACCTCCAGAGTAGCAATCTTACAGAAAAAAAAATATGTAAAAAGAAATTACCTCTTTTGTAGGAGACATGAAAAGAATTTCCACCTTTCCATCTGGGTCAGAGACAGAGGGTGTTTGCTAAGTTGTGCTTTAGGGCCTCACCTCCTGGTATGTGACAGGACAGAATGGTCACACCTCAGAAACCTGGTGTCCTCACAGGGACACCCAGTCAGCAAGGTTGAAACTGGGGATCCAGTGGCTGACCACAGATCAGGTGGTAGCTCCTTAAATTATAAAATAGGAGGTGAGCTTCTTCTTTTTCTTTACATTTTAACTTAAAACACTGCTAAAAGGGGCAGCGCCTGTGGCTCAAAGGAGTAGAGTGCCGGCCCCATATGCTGGAGGTGGTGGGTTCAAACCCAGCCCCAGCCAAAAACTGAAAAAAAAAAAAATTGCTAAAAGTTACCAATTACCAGTGTATTAAAATTGACCATGTAAATCAGAGGAGAAAATGAATTTGCAGGAAGAACAAAGCAAAAGAAAGAAAGACAAAGAGATCGGAAAAGAGAAATATGTGTATACATGGATATGCGCATTTATAATCTGTATGTAGGTATCTTGTATATTAATGGATTATGAATATGTGTCTAATATTTATGATGGGCTTACTATGGGTCAAGTGCTCTGCCACGTCCTTTAAATCTATTTTTATGCTCAATTCTCAGTAGAGGCTAGGGACTAGTTATAATTATTAACCCCATTGCATAAATGAGGAATTTGAGGCACAAAAAGGTTAAGTAAATTTTTCAAGATCACACAGCTTATGGACGAGTTAGTGTGGTAAAAGTAAAGGTAGAGTCACCTAGCAACAGAAAGGAAAACTGAGAGTAGAGGTCCCACAACATAGACAATCAGCAGGGACTCCAGTGCTTCCTGCATGTCTTACTAGCTGGTTAATTCTGGGTAAATTATTTAATCTCTCTGTACTTCTTTAAATTTGAGTATTTATAGGATCTAACATTTAGGCCAGTTATGATAATTTAACTAAAACAATACTTGTCAAACACTTACAATCCTATCTGGCTCCCAGGACTTTCTTATCAAGTATTCATTATCAAATTGCCAATTTAACTTCAGCCTTCCTAAAATACTTTCATAAAGGTTGTGCTTATTATAAATATCTGTAATGAAAATTGACTAAATGAGCTGGAATTGAAAGCAACTAAGAAAGATTCTATACATTACCAATATAGAATTATAAGTCCATTGACTTTGACAAAAATTATCCTAAAATGTAGAGGCGGTTCACCAAAGAAACAAACAATAACTGATAAACCTTAATCTCATTATGCAATAAGTACAACATTAAAAAAAAGATACATTATTTTTCCTCAGATCAAAAACATTCAGAAATACATTATACAATACTGGAAAAGCTATAAGGAGATAGACGTTAACATATTGAACATAGTTGTTAAAATTAGGATAAGTTTCCTAGGGAAAATTTATCATTGCATAAATGATTATATTATATTATATATCAAATAATTGTCTATAATATTATATATATATCAAATTATTGTCTAGAATAACAGATGCATAACATGCCTTTGAATCAGCATTTTAAACTTTTTTAAAAAGGAATTAATGCTACTGAAGAAATCATATCATTTTCATATTGTTTATATTAGGAAAAAACAGGAGCAATAGAAATACTCAACCTAAAAGAGCTGGTCAAATAAATAATCTAAAGAAATACAATATAGCCACGGATATGCTGATGACAATTATATGTATTGCTAGAAGAAGATGCTTAAGAAATTTTTATGAGCGAATATGAAATGCTATATAATTATATCATCTATATGGAAAGAAATTAGAAGAGGACAATCTAGTTATGATAGAAGTGATAGGACTGTGGGCATCTTTTGCCTCTGTGTATCTGTGTATCTGTATCTTCTTACCTGATGCCTCCAACATAGGTTACTTGTGTATTTTTAAAGAAATAAATTTCTCTTGTCAATCTCAAAAAAAAAAACTGGTTGACAAAAACTTGAATATTAATTACATTAGAAAATTAAATAAAAATTGGTAAAACACAGATGGAGCAAAGACAGGAAGTGAATCCTTCTCCCTTTGTTCTCCAGCTGACTTGTACTAATTCTCTAAGACTTCACTGCCATACCTCTTCCAAATATAATCCTTTGCTGCGAGTGGATTCCCACTCTGATTCCTAAGCCATGCTGTGGGCTGAATCCTTCTTACTATGTGTTGTCATTTTATTATAAATCATAATTGTTCTTAGATAAACTTCATAGCTCTTACTATACTACATTAAAATTATTATATGTTCATTCGTTTCTATTTCTATGACCTTCTGCTGTATGTAGTGAAAAAAATATTTTAAGAGACAGTTTAATGTGTGAAATATGAAAAACTTTCCAAATAATTAGAACTATTTTAGTTGAAATAAGTTCTTTCAATAAATTGTAGTTAGAAACTGGAGAATAAAGTTTTAGGTGATAACTCTGTGATTTCATAAATAATTTTAATTTTTACTTATAAATGAATGGAATGATTTCTTACATGCAAAAGCTATCAGGTGTCTCCAAAATATACCAGAGCTTCACAAGTGCCATGTCTAATGGCACCTTGGTAAATGCCACAGGGTATTAATAAAGTTAGAGAGAAAAAAGCTAAAAATGAATACACCAAAGAGTAACATGGCCTAGCCACAGCCGTGTGCCACTCTGACAGTGAATTTCTCGTTTCCCTCAACACAGGTCCCACCTCCAAACCAATGCCCCTCTATTGCTTCCTGCTGCTTGGTAACATCACATATATGACCTAGGGAGAGCTTTGAGTTCTTTTTTTTTTTGAGACGGAACCTCAAGTTATCCCCCTGGGTTGAGTGCCATGGCATCACAGCTCATAGCAACCTCCAACTCCTGGGCTCAAGCGAGTCTCCTGCCTCCGCCTCCCAAGTAGCTGGGACCACAGGCGCCCGCTACAACGCCTGGTCATTTTTTGGTTGCAGCCATCATTGTTGTTTGGCGGGCCCGGGCTGGTGATTCGAACCCACCATCTTAGGTGTATGTGGCTGGCGCCTTAGCCGATTGAGCCACAGGCGCTGAGCCAGCTTTGAGTTCTTGATGATTCTCAGTCCAAATATCCACATGTTTATTCATTTATTCCGCAAACATTGAGTGCCTACTATGTGTCAAGTGCTCTGCTGGGTGCTCGGGTTCAAAAACTGAGCACATTTCTTCATAGTCTCTGCCTCTACTGAGTCAAGCTGTAAGTGACAAAGATATTTATTAAATAATCATATATAAGACCAATTGCAAAGGTGTTAAATGCTATTAAAAGACATATCCATGCTATGACAGCCCATGACAAGACCTTCATCACAGATAGTGACATTTAGACTAAAATCTGAGCGATTAGTAGGAGCTAATTCAGAACAAGGACACCTGATTCCTCAGCCTTGGTTCTATGTTTGTGCTTATCGACTAAATACCAGCTCTTTTTTTTTTTCTTTTCAAGTTTGATTTCTAAATACCCGCTCTTTGACCCAAAGGAACAAAGGACTCTCTAAGAGGACTTTCTTAGAACAAGTTAAATGAGTCTGGTCCTTAATGCTTTTTACAGAATTTGACAAATGAAAACTAACTGTATTAAATGCACGTGAACACCAAGAAGGGACTCTCAAGTCTGAATGTGATACATCCAGGACAGCAGATCAGAACTCGAAATCATGTGCTGGAGTTTGAGAGACCCTAAAGCAGAAGACCCAACGAAGCCGTGCCCAGATTCCTTGACACACAGACACTATGAGATGATCAATGTGCCATTTTAAGCCAGTGACTTAATGGTAATACTGTTATGCAATGATAGAAAATTAATCTAAGGGTCACTAAATGGAATTAATCCTGGAAGACTATTTACCTTAGTCATTTGAGTTTTTAGAGCTGGAAAAAAGAATTAATTTCCTTAGGAACTTCCTTATTACTATAAAATATTAAAATAAGATTAGGATGTAAAAGAAAATTAAAAAGCAAAAGCTCTCTGTATAAAAAATAGAGTTTTACTATAAATTCTAAGTCTGAATAAGTGCCAATACCAAACATTTTAGAATAACCTAGGAAACTAAACGGAGTAGAACAAAAATTATCCTATATTCACAAGATGCAAGAGGGAAAAAAAGAACAGTGAAACAATTGCCCCACCATAATGTGCTTAAATTAAAAGATCATTGTAACCTTGACTAAGTAAGAAAATAAAATTAAAATTATTATGTACCATTGATTGTATATATGCACATATAGTTCCTACACATACCCATGCAGAGGTATGAGTCCTTATAGCTCCCATAACTTTTGTTTGGTCAATGTAAGTGAAAGGAAAAATTAATATTCGTGTAGTCCCAGTATGTGGCAGGGAATGTTGGTCACTTTCATATATACACTGTTTGAATTATCATTATAATTTCTATGAATCACAGATAAGGAAACTGCATTGCAAAAGGATAAGGTGGGTAAGTCACATTGTCAGCCCAGGGGAGGGCAGGTGTCTAAAGCTATGACTGATAGACACACAGTGTCTTCACCACACAGGCTTGATACCCCAGCTGGTATTTAGTCAATAAGCACAAACACAGAACCAAGGCTGATATTCCTTCTGATTGGTTTGGTATGATTTGTATTTAATCAGGGTTTTTCTTTGTCTATTAATAAGTTTTGAAATAGCACATCTACCCTTTCTCAAATTACACTATTTTTTGAAATTCGTAGGTAAGAAGTTGATAAGAGTAAAAGACTGAAAATAATGTGTAGGTGTAGTATAGAACTTTTTTTTTCTTGGCTCTTTCAACTTAAGTCAGAAGCTAAGGATGATTTTTAAGTGTAGCGTTCTACAAAGTGTCACTAAAAGAAAATGGTGATCTGCTATTTCCAAGTTCAAAAACAGAAGAAGAAATTGGGTGAAATCTTAATTTGTGAGGACAGTTTTTCTATTTGGATGTAGGGTCTCACTGTGTTGCATAGGCTGAATGCAGTGACTATTCACAGGCACAATGAGAGTGCACTATAGCCTCAAATTCCTGGCCTCAGGCAATCCTCCCAGCTCAGCCATTTGAGTAGCTGGGAGAACAGGTGCACACCACTGCACCTGGCCATAGGTGAAGACGTCTTGATAAAAGTATTGTTAGACATGAATAGTTTTCTACGGAAAACGCTGCATACTCTTATGTGGAAATATTTAACTATATGGTAGATATTAATTTTCTTCAACATTTCCTACAGTAGAAGTTATTCCTATGTACAGACAAGAGAAAGACTAGAATTAATTTTTAGGCACATAATTTTAGAACATAAACAAGGCTTGTATTTTAATGGGAAATTGCTCGAAATGACCTTCAAATCATTTTAATTCTGCTTTCCTATAATTTCATCTATTTTATTATAATAGTATTTCTTTGTCATCATGGAAATAAAATTAATCACTGAATACAGCATAAAGGTCGAATTAGATGCATTGAATAACAAGGAAAAGTGGTACATTTGGTGAATAATGACCTAAAATAAGTAAAAAGGGCCATTGCATTATCCTTCACTTACAAAGGTATTAGAAAATTTCATACACTGAAGAAATCTAAGGCTCATGGTATTCCAACATGTGTACTTGAAAACAGACTCATGATTTGGGGATAGTAAGCTGATGCCAGACTTTCCATGAGCAAAATCCAGACCCACTTTACACCAGGAAACATTGCCAGTTCCAATTAAAATAAACTTTAAAATATGGCAGTTTAATAAATAAACACACTTGAATATATATATTTGCAAATATTTATGGTTTTTGATTATAATAAGGAATTCTAAATTTATCACACTTACAATAGGAAATATGAATATAATTTTTCAGTGATAATACATTATCAGTATTATTAATTAATTAACTACTTTATTCTTCTCAAATAACTTACTTATTTAGAGCTTGGTTGAAGACTTTTTTAAAAAATTAAGCATGGATATAGCTTACTGGGAATTATTGAGAAAGATGTATACAAAAATGTCAAAACTAATACAATGACATTTAATAAATATAGAAGAATGAGAATGGTAATTCATTATCTTCAGCATTAAAAATTATCCAAATAAAATTCCCTACAATGTGTTTCCCTTTTAAAAAACTAAGCCATTATAAATAATCATAAAAATATCCTTAAAGTGTGAAAAATATATTTTAGATTTGACAAGATCAAAGCTATAAATACTTGACACTACCAAACATAATAAATGTTATTTTAAATAAATTTATATTAAAATATAAATAAGTTTTAAATAAACGAAATTAATTTACACACAAATCAACTGAAAATTGGTCAAAGACTCAAATGCAAGACCTGGGATTATGAAAATAGTAGAAGAAATTGGAAAAATCACTTTAGGACATTTAGTCTTGGCAAAGTTTTATAAATAAGACCTCAAAACACAGACAGAAGATTATAAGTGGACAAACAGGATTACATCAAATCAAAAATTTCTGCACAGCAAGGAAAACAATCAACATAGTGAAATGTCAGTCAATAGAATGGGAGAAAATATTTGAAACTATTCATTCTTCAAGGGATTAGTATCCAGACTAGATTAGAAACTCAATGCAATAGAAAAAATATCTGGCTAAATTGGCAAATGAGCTCAGGAGCTGTCTCTCAAAAGAAGGCATAAGATGACTAACAAGTACATGAAAAAAAATGCTCACCATTACTGATCACTAGGGATACCAATCAAAACCATATGAGATAAAAGACTATTATCAAAAAGACAAAAGATAACAAATTCTGGAGAGGATGTGGAGAAAGGATAACTCATATATCATTGGTGGGAATGTAAATAATCACAGCCATTATGGAAAACAGTATGGAAGTTCCTCAAAAAACTAAAACTAAAACTACTGTCTGAGCTCTGACAAGCATGTACTTACACTGGCAGCACTGGAAAACAGCTCAGTGAGGTTTCATAACCCGACTGTATCAGTGTCTCCCAGGACGTGTTCGTGGTGCTCATTGTTATTAGATGATTTTGTGTCCCAGCACAAGAATGGTGGAGTTTGAATTAGAAGAATGAACAAACAGGTTTAGAGTTCTTGTTAAACTTGGCAAGAGTGGAAGTGAAATGAGAGGCATGTAAGTCCAAATTTATGATGATAATGCCATGAAGAATATAGCAGTGTACAAATGGATTACACATTTTGATGGCATTTATGATGATAATGCCATGAAGCAGTGTACAAGTGGATTATACATTTTCCATGTGAGGGGAGAGAAAGTATCACTGATGGAGAGAGGGCAGGACAGCTAGAACTGACAAAGACACTGTAAAAATTAATCAAGTTATGTATCAAAATCATCAGCTGACTATGAGAAGCATTAGCAGACCATGGAAACATGGACAGAGAAACAGGAAAATCTTACCAAAAATCTTAGCCAACAACTCATGGATCTTGCATCATAACAATGCACCAGCTCACACAACACTGTTTGTGAGAGAAGTTTTGGCCAGTACACAAATAACTATTTGAACACCCTCTCTACTCACCTGATCTGGGCCTCAGCGACATTTTTCTTTACCCAGATAAAGGAAATATTAAAGATATAAAAAGATAAAGGAAGTACTAAAAGGAAGATATTTTGATGACATTCAGCATATCAAGGGTAATATGATTACAGCTTTAATGGCCATTCCAGAAAAAAAAGAGTTCCAAAATTGCTTTGACGTGTGGAGTAAGAGCTGGTGTTGCTGGGTGGCTTCCCAGGGGGCGTACTTTTAAGGTGAGCGTAGTGATATTCAGCAATGAGGTGTGTAGTACTTTTCCTAGGATGACTTTGTGAACTTAATTCTCAGACCTAGTATGATCCAGGAACCCTACTACTGCGCATATATCCAAAGGTAGGAAGTAAACATACGATGAAGATATTAGCACTCTCATGGTTACTGCAGAACTATCTATAGGGGTCAAGATGATGGAATCAATCTAAGTGTCCCTTTCACAGATGAATGGATAAAAAGCATGCTGTATATACACGATGGAATATTATCCAACCATAAAAAGAATGAAATCCTATCATTTGTGGATGAGCTATGTTAAGTGAAATAAACTAGACACCAAAAGACAATGGTTGCATGTTCTCATTCACATGTAGAAAATGTTGTCTCTGAGAAATGAAGGATAGACTAGTGGTTACTACAGACTAGAGAGGGAAGGGTGGGGTAAGGCATAGCCAGAGGTTAGTTAACAGATAGGAATTACAGTTAGAGAGGAGGACTAAGTTCTAGTGTCCCAGAGAACTGTGGGGTGCAGGTAACTAACAAGAATTCATTGTGTATTTTTAAATAGTTAAAAAAAAAAAAACAGATGTTGAATGTTCCTGACATGTGAGGGAGGGGATAAATATGCTTGTGACCCTAATTTGAACATTACACATCATATACCTATGGAAAAAATCACATGTACCCCATAAATATGAACCCTTGCATGTCAGTTAAAATATAATGAAAGCAAAAATGGCATACAAAATATATCAATTATATATATTATGCTTTACTGCTTATAAAGCAGTTTTTCAAAAAAAAAAAATCAAGTATTTTCCCTCAGTGTTTCATGCACAGTACACGGCATCTAATATATTATAAGAACTTTAAATCTTTAATTTTGCATTTTCCTCTATGCATCACAAATATTTGTACACTTCATATTTATTCATATGCATTTATACTGTGCAAAGCAAATGCTATATAAATATGTATGTGCGGTTTCTTAGCACTTACAATTTTCGTATGTTGTTGTTTTCTTTCCTTCCCGAATTTTTTTTTTAGTACTGATCATCAAAGATATATCTACCTGCATTCTGTCCTTTAATGAATATCTAATGTTTCAAGTTCAATTGCTGCAACTTTTCTTTCCTGCAAATCTAACACTATGTTTATTTAATTACGAATATTTATTTTCTAATCTTTATTATTTCAGCAACTTGAATTAAACCTCTTTGTCCCATCTTCCTGCATTTAACCCTCACCTTTTTTGCTCTGATCGGTCTTACTTAGAAGATGCTTAAGCATAAAAACTATGTCAGAAGTTTAAAATCTGAATGAACTTTAGGCAAGGATACTATAGAAGTCCCAGACAAAAGAACGAATGTTTCAGAGTCTGGATATAAAAGAGAGACATATTTATTTCAGTTTGCACAATAAACAAAATGATCACACATCCTTCACCAACCTCAAACAGATCATGTTTAGCTGACATGACTGTGGCTACCATGAAATTAATCTCTGACCTGAATTTTTTTAACTGCAGCAATGTCAGCTGGCTATTTATAGGCTTTTACCCAGCGGAAAATGCACACAGCTTCCTGGTGTGAGCAAGCCCAGGAAGGTGAAGGAGACCCATTCCATAGAAGGGCAAGGTGTCCTGGTCTAAGAACCAGGGGAGCCTTTTAAGGAAGTCCATTTTATCATCTTCAGACAGTGTGGGTAATATGCACACTGTACATAACATGTATATTGTATGCAGTGACTAAATCACAGTTCATATTTCAGAAATGCTCACTGCATTGAATGGAAGCAAGTTTGTTGTAAAGATATTAAGATGGAATAAATATGGACCTCTCTTTTCAAAGGTTTTCAAATACCTATTTGTGGAAAAAAAAAAACAAAATGAAGTGACTCTATAACTTTGCTGATTATTAGAGGGAAAAACATTACTTGCTGGATAATTTGATTTCTTGGAGAGGAAGTCACGGCTACGGGAAGAATAAGCTAGTTAATCTCAATCAATCATCAGTTGTCTTAATGATGAGCTCTGCGGCCTGCTTTTTATTTTCAGATTTCTTATGTAAAAGGGAGACTATTTTGTTTAAAAAGTGATTTATATAAAATATGTCATGGAAATAAATTTACTACTCTTCTATGTCAATTTTATATGAGCCTGCTAAAAATTGGCCTCTTTAGTGCATATGAGAGGTACAGTAATCAGATAGAGACTGGTAAATTCGTTTCCTACTGCTGCCATAACACACTAGCATAGAATCAGTGGCTTAAAACAACATAAATTTATTGTTTTCCAGTTCTTTGCTCAGAAGTCCAAGATTTGCCTGAGCAGGCTAAAATGAATTCCTTTATCAAAGCTCCAGGGGGAATCTGTCACTTTGCCGTCTTCACCTTCTGTAGCTGGACTCAGAACCTCTTCCTTTATCTCCAAAGCCAGCAGGGGTGGTCATCATTGCACTGCACCTCTCTCTGACCACAGCCAGAAAAGGTTCTCCACTTTTAAAGACTAAAATGATCAGATGGGTCCACGCAGATAATCCAAGATATCTGTTTTTCCTCAGGTTTTTAATATTATACATCTGCAAATTCCCTTTTGCCACGTGAGCTAACATACTCACAGTTCTGGGTATTAGGCTGAATATCTTTGAGAGCCATTACTCTGTATATCACAACTAATATTCTCACTAACCTTCATCAATAGATATGTGAATATCCCTCTATGCAGAGTTTTGTTCAGACCTGCTCAGTATTACTTAAAATTTATGGCGTGCAACTATAATACCTTTTAGCCATTGTTGTTAAAAAAAAAATCCTGCTCATATATGCAGACTCTTCAAGTGAGGTAATGGTCTCGGTTGAAAATCTACTTCTGTAAGTATAGGAATTATATCTTCCTTCTCCTCCTCCTCCTATTCTTCTTCTTTGTTCTTTTTAAATTTTTTTCTATATTTTAGCCCCACTCTGTCCATATGGAAAGTTTCCAAAACTAGGTAAGTTTCCTTTTTTTCCTCTGGAAATAAGGTTGCTCTATTGCTGGGCTAGAGTAGAGTGGCCTCATCGTAATTCACTGTAACCTCCCACTCCTGGGCTCAAGTGAATCTGCTATCACAGTCCCTTGAGTAGCTGGGACTACAGGTATGTGCTAACTGGTTATTTTTTTTCTGTTTGTTTGTTTTTTAGAGACAAAGTCTTGCTATGTTGCTTAGGCTCCAACTCCTGGCCTCAAGTAACCCACCCACCACATGGCCTCCCAAAGTGCTGGGATCACAGGTGTGAGCCACTGTACCAGGCCTTCTTTGTTCTTTTTTCATGAATATATTTCCATTAACTAGAACATTCAATTATAACAGTTAGCATTTCTTTAGTATTTTTCAATAAAAGAATGAATGTGTGGATAAATAATAAAAATGGAGAAGCCTAAAAATTGTACCATTATCTAACATCAGGTTGAATCTGTTTGAAGCAATTATACACTAAATAAGTTTTATTATTCATTGGGTAATGTAGTATTATATATTTAATTTGGTGGTAGTATACAAGATGGATTAGTGGTTGGGAGAATACATAAATTCTTATATCATGTATGAGTCATCCATTGCTATTAACAACATATTCCAAAAAGAGTGGCCTATAATAACTGCAATCATTTATTTCGTTAGAGTTGTACAGGTAGGCTTGTCTGTGCTCCATGGTTGTCACATAGGGTGTCTCAACAGGAGAATGGAGGAGCCATTTTCAAGATGGCTCATTTGAAAGTTGGTGCTGGCTGTTGGCTGGAAGCTCAGATGGGTTTAGGGCCCAAGGACATGGTTCCTCTCACTGTAGGCCTCTCCCCAGGCTACTTGGTTAGAAAGCAAATATCCAGAAAAAGCAACATGGGAATATCTGGCATTTTTAATGATCCAACCTTAGAAATCACACATATCTGCCTGGGCTCAAGGGGGGAAATATAGACCTCACCTCTCAATGGAAGAAGAGTCAAGATCACACTATAAGAAGATCATGTGACATGGGAAAACCTTGCTCAGCCTCTTTTGAAAAATACAATCTACTAATACAGATGTCTATGTATGAAATTGATGGGAGCTTAGAGTAAGAAACATGGGAATAGAGAGGAAAGGTGAAAGCAAGAAATGAAGATTCTAAAGGTTGGAGAGAGAGGGAATGGGAGCAGAAAAGAACTCCGGAAGCCCTGAATTGATGAATGGGAAAGAGTTAATTTGTCTCTGTATGTACAACTTGAGCTCTTGGCCTCTACTCATCTTCACTCTTCCCTGGGAAAATAGTTTTCCCAACATTCCATGACTTTTTTCTCCATCTCAGTTCTTTGTATTTCTGTTGCCCATGAAAAGAATCTTACTTCATGTGCTCCAATTTACCATGAAAAGAATGCCCTTGTATGTCTATTTCAAGCCACCTGGTTGATTTGGGTCTTTATTTCTGTAACTTATTTGGCATTTTCTCGAAGTTGTTATCTGGGCAAGTCTTATATGCATTCTTATATTTCTATTTCTAATACAATGGGAAGTATAGGTGGAGAATTGTTAAAAAGTCATTTGTAATTAAGTAGGGGATGGTTCTCAAACTTTCCCATGTGTCAGGATTGTCTAATGGTTTGTTAGAATACAGATTTCCAGCTTCCACTCTCCTCTCATACTTCAAGATTCAGAAAGTTTGCGTATATCCTAATAATCGGCCTTTCTGGTAAGTTCCCAGATGAAGCTGATACTGTTGGCCTGAAAACCACACTTTGAGAACTTCTGTTCTAGGAGGCTGAAACTTATTTGGAATTTTCTAGAAATTATTATCTCCACAGAGCTTATAGGCATTCTTACATTTTGACCCAAATCAACAAACAAAAAAGAATGATCTGTTGTGCCCATGTTCAAAATTTTTCACAAAAAGATTTTTTTTTTTTAATTTTCACTTTTAGAGGCAATAAGGTATAAGTGCTTATAAATTCTTTTAATCCTTCTTGTCTAACCCACTGAGACAGAATTAAGATTTCTACTTCAATAAAACCTCTTTCCATTAAATCAGAAATAGGATCATTTTTGACAGTTTAAGGTAACAAAACTAACAAAAAACATGGATAAAGTAAGTGATCACCTTTAAAGATACAAGATCTTGATCTAAAAGCAGGAACGGCAGGAATGGAAACCTAGCTATGTCTGGGCTGCATTTGGATAATACCAACTGTCTATGTATGAAACATGGGACTAGAGAGGAAAAGGAGAAAGCAAGCAAAAAGAACTCTGCAAGCCCAGCATTGAGCTGTAATTAGATTATGTTAACTGAAAAGGAATATACCAGGAATCCTAGAACAACCAGGCCCAACGAGCAAGAATTGGCAATGCTCACAAGTGCTAGCAAGGACAGGGAGGTGCAGAACCTGCCGAGGATGAGGATTCAAGACACCAGACAGATTTGCTCAAACCGCAGCAGGAACCCTGTGAAACCAGGGACTATTTTTTCACTGCTATTGGCCCAGCTCCAGGCACAATGCTTGGCAATGAGGAGACCTGACACTCAATAAATATTTGTTGAATAATCTATCTTTAATGCCTGATTGTACATGTCAATCTTTGAGCTGCTGCTTATCTCTATAAGGGAGATTACCTTCTATCTCTGATGAGTCCTCGGGATGTTACTCATTCTCTTCCTGCTCCCCCAATACCCATTTTATATATCTCATGGGACTGGAACAATTACTTCTGAAAAATAGGTAGGGGCATTTCTAACAGATAGCCATGAAGTCACCCTCTTTCTACATTTTTCAGGGAGATTTACATGACAGTCAGTACATAGATTAGGCAATTTGAGCCAGTAAAGTGTCTTCTTCACACTGAACGAATGTATCCTTTTAACCAGTGCCACAAAACTAAGTTCACATTCCATTGATAATGGAATCATAGAATATGAAACCAAAACAGGAATGAACATAACAGTACTGCTCATGATAGCCCTCTCCCCCCTAAGAAAAAAATCTGATGGATAAACAGTGAATATTATACAATGGAATACTGCACAGAAATCAGAATTCTAAACTATAGCTGCCTGCAACAACACAGATGATTTTTGCAAATAGAATATTGAACCAATGCAGCAAAACACAGGATGATACATGCTGCGTAGCTCCATTTATATAAGTATCAAACTTGGAGAACTAAACTGTATTGTTTATAGATGTAGAGATCATAAAACTATAAAGCAAAGGAGGCAAATTATCATCCAAAAAGGTGAAGCAGTTGTTCCCTGGTGAGGAAAGTGTGAAGAAAGAGGAGCTTTGATTGGGAAGGGACACCAAAGTGAGAGTCATTGGGTGGACAGATCAAGTCATGCTTCTGAAGTGCTGGAAATAGTTTACTGATCTGGATGTTGACTACGTGGATGTCAACTCCATTACCTCTTAGCAAATGATATAGAAAGATAGATGTTGAGCTGCACAGGTCCACTAAGACACACATTTTTTTCAACAGAAGTTAAACTGAGTGTTCCTGTCTCTCCTGACTCCCCTGCTGCTTTCTCCAGCTTCTGCCGCCCTTCTTCCTCTGCCACCTCTCAGACAGCAAGACCAGCCCCTCCCTTTCCTTCTCCTTGGCCTGATCAACATGAAGATGACCAGGGTCCCTTCTTTAAAGATTCCCTTAATAATACATTTTCTTTTCTCTAGCATACTTTATTGTTAAAAATATAACATATAATAAATGTAGCATACAAATTATGTGTTAATCAACTGTTTATGTTATTGGTAAGCCTTCCAGTCAACAGTAAACTGTTAATCAAGTTTGGGGGAGTCAAAAGTCATACAAAGCTTTTTTGACTGCACAAGATCAATGTCCCCCAACTCTGTGTTTTTTAAAAGTTGAATGTATGTGTGATTTATGCACATTTCAGGATTTACATTTTACCAGAAAGAAAATTTATAATCATGATGATACATAACATTTGTTTGAAGACTGAACTGAGGAGGGAGCTGGTCTCTTGTAACCCAAATGAGATAGGATTATTCAACAATCACCAGAGTCCTGATTCTTCTTCCATTTTTAGAGTTCTTGTGCATGTTGGCTTCTGGTTGAGTGTTACTTAACTTACATTTAAGTGAGTTTATAAATGATTTGAAAACACATTTGTCCTTGGGGTATTGTTGCAGAGGATTTAAGAAACACTGGAGGTACTCTAACCAAACATGTAGAGTTTAAACATGGCACAGGATAGAGTTACTCTCATGAAAAGAAATGTCATCCACCTTCAGGCTGCTGTTTAGCTTCTGTAAACGTGGATCAAGTTTTGCAAAGTACTATCTGTTCATTTACCTGTCAAAGCTGCTTCCACCTGCGCCTTTCCTCAAATTATGCTGTCATTTCTCAACTCATTAGCTCAAGGACACAGAAAATAAGCTATCATCTTGCATTGATTTTTCTTAAGGGTGAATTGTGCCATTTCCTTTAGCTTGTGAACATTTTTTGCCCTATATTTCCTTAAGATATCATGTTTTTCAATTATGTAACTATTGTGGCAAGACAGATATAATTATATTTTAGTAAGGATTTCATTCTGTCATCCAAAATAACTTCCTAATCATCAAATTAGATAGTTCTATTTAGTAAACTAATTCTAAATTGATAACTAACTAGATTCAAATCCCCTTTATTGCCATAACAAAAATATTTCCAAGTGAAACTGGAAGATAGCTAAATTAAGAACTTCTCATAATTGAGTACGTTAATCCCATTTCTTTTGAAACTACCACTAGCATCCATGCTCATCTTTGTCTTACTCTCTCATTGTTAACTGGGGTATAGTTTCTTGTCCCTGTAGGAAAGTGTTCGGGAGTATTCCCAGGGTCCAGACTATGCTAAGAGGTGCTCGCTGATACCACTTATTCTGCAATCACAGGGGAAGATATTCACAACAAGTTTTCCCACCCAATTGCCAATAGAGTGTGTCTTACCCAGCTTTGATCTACATTCCAAGATTAAAATTTTAGTAAAATGAAAAATTGTGTTAAATTAATTAACCATCAGCTTTCATAGTTTAGAGATAGTGTGGAAAACTTAATTCTTTATTTTCTCCTCTAGGGACCTGATCTTTGATTTAGAACCATCTGCAAGTTTTAACTTAATTTTGGCTCCTTTCTGTCAGTCCCTGATCAACAAAATCCCTCTATTCCCCCGCTTCTCAGATTTCCCTGACAGTCCTATCTCATAACAGTCAACTTGCTCATTTGTTTTACATTGATTCATTCTTTCATAGGTACAAATGTTGCCTTAAATTTGAGGACAAGAAATCAAGGAATCTCTCTCTCTCAAACAAATACTGTAAATATATACATATATGCATTTGTTAGCTGAGTATCATTGAGAATATCAGTAATTTTACTCCCCTCCATCCACAGATAAATTACAGTCACTTGAAGTATATAAAATACTATGTTCCAAAATACCTGGGCATTGAGAGGCCATGTCATTCAAAATGAGGATCCATGCTAAATGATGGTTATAAGGAATCATTCTACCTGGGACTTACAAGACACTTCAAATCCACAGGAACCTAGCAGAAACTGAGCAGTTAAACCTGATCTACTTAATTCATGAGATAGCCAAACTTTTCTGGGACCGTTAAGACTATTCTTTCTAACATAACTCTCAGTCACTTTAAACAAAGTCTCTAGAGAGTTCTGCCAACTTATTGCTTTGATGTAGTAATATCTGCTACCTCAATACTTTCTAGCCACAACTCTGAGCCTTGGTCTATGGCCCATGGCCCTTTACCCTTTTTTTGATAAAGGACTTTCTCCGGCTTCTTAAAAACCCTCTTTCCTTGCTACAATGCCTAATGCAGTGCCTTTACAGGATGTCTTAAGACCACCAGCCTGAAACACTAACTAGTTCTCATAATTGAAAGAACACTGGCAATGGTATTAGTTATTCTTTAACACTCAATTTCTCATTGTTAACCTGCAGGAAATTATTTAGTGATTGCCTTTCTGTTGGTATCATTTCATCATTTCTTCATGAATTAGAAATGGTGTTCCCCACAGACAACATGGGGTGACATTCAAATAGAGGGAGAACACTCAGACGAAATGATGGGGAACTAAGGATTATAATAAATGACTAGTTTAAAACAAATAAAAAGCATGAAACATACAGCTTTTATAATATTGTAGTAATAGAGTACCTGCCCCCAAAATAGAGTATTTCAACTAAGATTTTTACCCGATTTCTTAGCAAGGTAACTTTGTACCTTAGTCATCCTAGGGCTTTATCCCAAAGACGTCTACTTTCATTTACCTCTTAATCTCTTTTACTTTGATCAAATCTACTCTTGATCTCCTTACTCCTTGGCCAACCATTACACCTTTCCAACAATCTTATGTCCACTATAAATTACCAGTGCCAAGAAAATGGTTTTTTTAATACTCATTATAAAATTATTTTCAGCAGGTTTCAGAGTGTTCTCATTAATTATAATATTTATAAACAATAACATGACATTGGTTAACTAAATTAAGCATCATCGCTCATAGAGGCAAACCTTGGAGATATTGCAGGTTTGGTTCCAGACTACTGAAATAAAGTGAATTTTGCAAAGAAACAAGTCACATAAATTCTTTGGTTTCCCAGTACATGCAAAAGCTACATTTATATTATACTATGGTGTATTAATTGTCAAGAGCATTATGTCTAAAAAAGACAATGTATCCCTTAACTTAAAAAAAATACCTATTGCTAAACAAAATGCTAACAATCCTTTGAGCATTCAGTGAGTCCTAATCTTTTTGCTGGTGGAGGGTCGTGGCTTTCTGATGACAGGTACCCATTCTTCAGGGTGGTGGTTGCTGAAGACTGCAGTGGCTCTGGCAATTTCTTAGTGTAAGACAGCAATGAAGTTCATCACATCTTTGACCCTTCCTTTCATGAAAGATCTCTCTGTAGCCGGTGATGCTTTTTGATAGCATTTTACCCACAGGAGAATGTATTTCAAGAGTCTAGTCAATCCTCTCAAACGCTGCCATTGCTTTACCAACTATTTACTGTTCTGTCAGGGATGTCCCACCTTTTTTCTGTTCTGCCACACACTGGAAGAATAGGAGTTGTCTTGGGCCACACATTAAATATACAAATGCTAATAGAAAGCTGATTAGTAAGAAAAAAAAGGCCATGCATACTTTTTGTAATATGTGATGCTGCAGAAAAGCAAAAAATGTCCTTATAAAATCATCATGTGGCCCATAGGCCACAAGTTGGACACCCTTGTTCTAAAATCTTTGTTGTCATCTCAACAATCTTCACAGCATCTTCACCAGAAGAAGATTCCATCTCAAGAAACCACTTTCTCTGCCCATCCATGAGAAGCAACTCCTCATCTGTTAAAGTTTGATCGTGAGATTTCACTAATTCTTTTACACCTTTGGGCCCTACTTCTCATTCTAGATGTCTTGCTATTTCTACCACATCTACAGTTCCTACCACTTCCCCTGAAGTCTTTAACTCCCTTCCCAAAGTCATCTATGAGAAGTAGAATCAACTCCCAAACTCCTGATATTTTGGCCTTCTCTTATGAAATAGAAATATTCCTGATGGCAACTAAATTGGTTCAAGTCCTTTCCAAAAAGTTGTCAATTTACTTAACACAGATCTATCAAAAGAATCACTATCTATGGCACCTGCAGCCTTACAAAATGGAAATAGTAAGATGTGAAATTCAAAATTAGTCTTTGATCCATGGGCTGCAAACTGAACACTGTGGTAGCAGGCATGAAAACATTCATCCCCTTGTACATCTCCATCAGAGCTCTCAGATAATCAGGAACTTTGTCAATGACTAGTAGTAATTTGAAAGGAATCTTGTGTTTGTGTGTCTCCTCAATGGACTTAAAATATTCAGTAAACCATACTGTAAGCAGAAGTGCTGTCATCCAAGCTTTGTTGTGCCATAGAGCACAGGCAGAATAGACTTAGCATAATTCTTTATTTTTTATATTTTTTTATTAGATCATAATTGTGTACATTAATTCTATCATAGGATACAGTGTGTTGCTTCCATATACAGTTTGAAAAACTCTCATCTAACTGGCTAACGTAGCCATCATGTCTTTCTCATAATTGTTATGTTAAGACATTTATATTCGACCTTTAGACAAATTCACAGGTACCCTAATAGGATAAATCATAGGCATGATCCCCATAATATCCTTCTCTTCACCCATCCTTCCCCCTCCCCTCCCCTTCCTCTCCCCTTTCCCTGTAGTCTTGGACTCCATTTAGATTATAGCTTTCCTAAAATAGAGATATTTGCTGGTTATACTTCCAACAAAGGTCTTATAACCAGAATCTACAGAGAACTCAAGCATAGTAGCACAAAGATAACAAGTGATCCCATTGCAGGGTGGGTAAGAGACTTAAAGAGAAACTTCTCTGAAGAAGACAGACGCATGGCCTACAGACATATGAAAAAATGCTCACCATCCCTAATCATCAGAGAAATGCAAATCAAAACCATTTTGAGATACCATCTAACACCAGTTAGACTTAGCATAATTCTTAAGGGTCCTGGGATTTTAGGAATGGAAAA
>CAUYQV010187094.1:0-10863 GCA_963574575.1 Galagoides demidoff | reverse complement strand
TGGCCGGGCGTTGTGGCGGGCGCCTGTGGTCCCAGCTACTAGGGAGGCGGAGGCAGGAGACTCGCTTGAGCCCAGGAGTTGGAGGTTGCTATGAGCTGTGATGCCATGGTACTCTACCCAGGGGGATAGCTTGAGGCTCCGTCTCAAAAAAAAAAAAGAAAAAAGAATTTATTTGGATCCCTAAAATTTAAGTTTCCAGTTATCCTGTCTTCTCTCCTTCTTGGATAGCAGCATACAAGATTTCAGGGTCATTTAGGCTGTTTGCTCTGTGAGTGTCTATATGAAATGTACTCAGCTTCCAAACTTGAGTATTAACCTAGACTCTCTAAAGAAGTTTGTGTAAGTGAAAATTATTGTAGTATCTTGTGTGAGTGAAAATGGTTTCAAATTCGCTTGGATTTTCTTAACAGATACCAAAGAGATCTTTCAGTAGTATGTGAATTCAAAGGAAAGAATCTCCCAATTTTGGGCCAAAAGGTAACCCTTTTAAAGACATATTTGTTAGTTGGGAGTGACAGAGGTTATGGAACCAGCCAGGACCATTTCTAAAGTGTTAAGTTGACTTTAGGTAACAAGGTCATGAGGTCAGTAAGGGTCAGGATTTGTGGAGGAGAACTCTTTGGCTTTTGTGGAAAGCTATAAAAAGGCTTCTGCTTTCCCGTCCCTCCCTCTCTTTTTTCTGGTCCCACCCAGCCTGGCTGTTTTCTAAAAGCCATCATGATTTGAAACCTGACTCATGGGCTGACCTGTTCATCCTAAGGGCACTTGGACAACCAGATGCTATGGTTCAAACCTATTCCCATTTGGCAGGGAAGCAGGACCCAGTAAACCTGGAGATGGGGAATCTCCTTATCCTTCTTGCAATCTGTAAGAATTGTTCAATAGAGATGTGGCCTTCAGTTTTGTTTTTCATTTGTTAATTTTGTTTTTAGAGATAAGATCTCACTATGTTGCCTGGGCTAGAATGAAATGACTTGATTGTAGCATACTATAGCCTCCAACTCCTGGGCTCAAGCAATCATTCCACTTCGGGCTCTGGAATAGCTGAGATTATAGGTGTGTACCACCATGCCTGGTTTGGCCTTCAGTTCTCAATCCTCCCCGTTCACTTCCTCTCTCCGTTCTCCAAACAGATTATGATTTTGGCTTTCTCAATATTCAGCACTTATGCCCTATGACTGTGCAGTTATTATTCACAATTAGGCCATGAGGTGTATTATATGGTTGTCTTTTCTTTCTTACTCACATCTTTTCTTCATTTATTTACATATGTACTTATTACTAACTCATCACTAGCTTTCCTTCAAAGGTAGCAATCTCTCGGCATGCCCAGACTCATCTGGTCATGTATTGGTGGCATCTTTTCTCTGGAGATAGCCCCACTCCACTGGGCAGAGCCCTCCACACTCCGCCTCCAGCCTGGCCCCGCCAATCTGCCTATTCTCTGATGAGAACAGGATTTCAGCTGCAGTGGGACTTCCCTATCTTGGCCTTATTTAGCCTCAGGTTTCATCTCTCTACTAACTAGCTTCTCAACTTTTTCACCTGTCGTCTTGCAAGATGGGAAAAAGAGCAGGAAAATCTACTTTAGCCCAACCTGTACCCCATTTTCAGAGGATGTCAAGCTCCCCACCATCTATACTTGTCCCTCTCTTTCCAGCTTCCCAGATTTCATTGCTATGTTTAATTTCCTATTCTCTTTTATCATTGTAATTTTATAGCTTTAAAAATCCCTTTAGTGTTGGGCAGAGCCTGTGGCTCAAAGGGGTAGGGTGCTGGCCCCATATACCAGAGGTGGTGGGTTCAAATTCAGCCCCTGGCCAAAAAAAAAAAAAAAAAAAAAAAAAATCCCTTTAGTGTTATTTTATTGGGGTTTTAACAAAGAACAGTGGTAAAGAAGTATGTTCAACCTGTTATGATTAACCAAAAGTCTAACTGTGCCATCTTGCTGAGCTAGTTCATATCTTTAGGCCTCCTGTTTCTCATCTGGAAAAAGCTGCCAATAATAATACCTGACAGGATTGCCTTCAGAATAAAGTAAAGTATTATTTGGAAAGCATTACATATATGGTTTCTGGTTTCATGGCACTACCGTTCCAATAATGGGATGCAAGGGGCACAAGTGGGATAATATGACTTCTCTTTGGGCTTTTCTGTGTTTTGAATGCATCAGTGTCTCTGATGACCTTGTGCAAGTCATTCAGTCTTTTTGGAACTGATTTTTCTTCTCATCATCAAAATGAGAAAGTCACCGTATATAACATATTCTTGCTTCCTGTTAGTTTGGGTAGCTAAAAATGTCTATTCTTTCTTTGCTCCTGATTCATAAAAATTAAATATCTATATCTTTCTAGGAATGAAGGTTCTGGAATTACTCTTGTTCTTGCAAGTTCTTTTCTATGTAGAGTTACTGGCGTTGTAGAAGGTAGACTAGAGTAAGACATGTGAGGCACCATCCCAAGTACTAACCCTTTGCTTTTAGCTTCAACACACTTAAGAAGTTTAGTAAATGCTTCTAAGCACTTGCACATGGGATCTGGTCAGCATATGGTTGTATCTGGTTTCTCTGGATATAACTTGTATATTAACTTATGTAAGGTTCGCCTCTTTACAACAGTGCTTTCTTTAGACAATGAATTTTTTTTTTTTTTTTTTTGCAGTTTTTGGCCGGGACCGGGTTTGAGCCCACCACCTTTGGTATATGGGGCCGGCGCCCTACTCCTTGAGCCACAGGTGTTACCCGGTGAATTTTTTTTTTTTAAATTAAAAGGACTTAGTCATTTCCTCCTGCTGACATCTTTTAAACAGAAATATTCAGTGATTTGTTCACATATATCTTAATTGACTCAGGGACTTTCCTCCTCATTAACCTCTCTCCATCAATATGAAAAGGAAATCAGCAAAACCTCACCATGAATCTTTTCTACATCTGAATTTCCTCTTTTCCTTTCTTTGGAAAATCTGCTAGAACCTGGGTATGACTTTTCGTTTGAGACAGAGTCTCACTCTGTTGCTCAGATTAGGGTGCCATGGCATCAGCTGAGCTCGCAGCAACCTGAAACTTCTGAGCTCAAGCGATCCTCCTTCCTCAGCCTCCCAAGTAGCTGGGACAACAGGTCCTGCCACAATACCTGGCTAATTTTCCTATTTTTAGTAGAGACGGGGTCTCACTGTTGATCTGGCTGGCTGGTCTGACTTTTTCTTCTCAGCTTTCAGATGCAGCGATATCAGCTCCCTGTGGCTGTCCACAGCTTCAAGGTTCCCCACGGGAGGCTGCTGTGATGGGTGGAAGCCCAGGGCTTCCTCCCTTCTTCCCCACCCACTCCACTCTGTGGCATTTGGCTGTTGAGGACACTGGCAGGCCTAAGGACAGTCTGGCCACCAGATGCTCATCTAGTTTCTTCCGCCTCTGTTTTAGGAGAAAATAACTAGGGGGGAATAAGAGGAAATGATTGTGTTAATGATCATGGCCCCACAAAAATCTAGTGTATATGCTGGAGGAACAGAGTGTGGGAAGGGATGAGCACCCGATTGAGAAATTTGGATTTGTTTCCATCAGATTCAATTCAACAAATGCACGTATGAGTAAAATTCTGTAAAGTGAGCAATGATGCATAGGACACATAAAAGGTATAAGATACAGGTCTATAGTCTAGTTGCAGAGGAAGAAAAATACAGATAGAACTTAAACACAACCATATAAAAGACATAGGAACAATGCTGTGTGGGAATGAAGAAGAGGACATGAGTTATTATGATGGGAAGACTCTCAGAAGGCTTCATGTAGGAGGCAGCATTCTAGTCCAGTCTTGAAGAATGGATATGATTTAACCAACAGATTATACTGGGGGTGGAGGCAGAGGTGGAGTAGGATATCCCCAGGAAAAGGAAGAGAAAACAGCATGAGTAAAATCCTAGATGAGGCAGCAAATGGGAGGTAGACAGATAGGAGTCAGCGAGTAGGTTCTTGAACAATTAAGTTTTAGCTTAAAAATCACATCAGGGAATAGAAGTGTGAAATTGTAATAGGTACATGAAACAGGGAAATAACAGAAAGGTAAGACCATTCTGGAGGTTTAGTTTAAAATGAAACATGGCCAAAAACCACTTTGGATGATATGGAACATCTCGGAAGATATTTTTTTTCCTTTTGAGATAGTCTCACTCTGTCACCCAGGTTAGAGTGCAGTGGCATCTGCCTAGGTCACAGCAACTTCAAACTCTTGAGCCCCATCTGGGCTCAATTGATCTTCCTGAGTAGCTGGGACCACACCACAGGCACCTGCCACAATGCCCGCCTAGCTTTTTCTCTCTTTCTTTTTTCTATTTTTGGTGAAGATGGGGGGGGGGGTTCTCACTTTTGCTCAGGCTGGTCTTGAACTCCTCATCTCAAGCAATCCTTCTGCCTCAGCCTCCCAGAGTGCTAGCATGAGTCACTGTACCTAGCCATCATGGAAAATCTTAGTTAGTTAGATACTGTTAGGATTAGGGTAAAAGGATGGAAAATCAAATAATAATACTCCTATATGGGATAAAATTCTTAAATTTAGAATTACCATAAGGATATAGAAGACAATTTAGGAAAAAAATACTAGCTCCCTAAATGACATTATTGTTGCTATCATTATTTTAAACTGTAAGTCTTGCAAAGTGTTTGACTATGAGAGGAGAGGGGCCAAACATGACCCTAAGGATGAGGAGAATGGAAGTGTCCTTGCATAAAGAGTGAGGCTGGGACGGTGGGACACTTTGGCCCCGGTGGACCCTTCCCTCCAGCATTGTGTTCTAAGCTCCACCAACTTCTTCAACAGCCAGAAACTACTTCTGTTTCCCTAGCAATTTCCTACTCATCTCTCTCCAAGCCCAGACCCACGCCACCCCTTGCTAAAGGGCTTTCCCTCCCATCAGTTGGAATGCACGTGTATCTCCTATTTGTTCTCAAAACATGTGCCTTTACTTGCACTATGTACTTGCACTATGCATGTATTTGTGTGTGTCTATATCTCCCATTCTTTGGGGGACTCAGGGACTATGCATGTATTTGTGTGTCTGTCTCCCATTCTTTGGGGTGCCTTGACTTAGTGTTTGCCCAGAGAGCATTTAATGAGATAAATGTGGCAAATAGTGAATTTAAAGTTTACTACGCTTAACTTTTTTTGTCTGTTTATAGAGACAATCTCATTTTGTCACCCTCGGTAGAGTACTGTGCCATCACAGCTCACAGCAACCTCCACCTCCTGGGCTTAGGCGATTCTCTTGACTCAGCCTCCCAAGTAGCTGGGACTACAGGTGCCCACCACAATGCCCAGCTATTTTTTTGTTGCAGTTTGGCCAGGGCCGGGTTTGAACCTGCCACCCTCAGTATATGGGGCCGGTATCCTACTCACTGAGCCACAAGCGCTGCTCTATTTTTTTTTTTTTAATTGCAGTTTGGCCGGGGCTGGGTTTGAACCTGCCACCCTCGGTATATGGGGCCAGGGCCCTACCCACTGGGCACAGGCTCTGCCCACACTTAACATTTTTTATGTACTTATTAAGGGTAGCCCCAAGCCCTAGATGTGTAAAAAAAGTAAATTTATGGTAACCTGTTTGTTTGTTTCTTTTTTCCCTTAGGGTAGATACCTAGTAATAGGATTGCAGGATCACATGAGAGAAAACCCAATTAAATTCAAGTAGGGGAAAGCGGGGGAAGGAGTTGGGTAAATCCCCACCCAACAGGTATATTGGCACTTCCTGGGTGAAGGACTATTCTACAATTTGGACTTTAACTGTACAGAAGCAAACTATGTAACCTAATCCTATGTACCCCCATATTAATCTGAAATTTAAAAAAAAAGTAAATTTACTTTTCTGTAAGTCCTATTTCTCTCTTTCAAGGTGACAGAAAATTAATGTAGTACTGTAGTAGTTATTTGGGGATCTCTTTTGCTTTCCCTTATGGGTGCATCTAAGTTCCAGAGGGCTCACATAGAGACGTATTGTACTGTCTTCAACCCAAGGCTGAGTGGCCCTTGTTCCTTGAAACTTCTCTGTGCCTCTCAAGGAACTCATTCTACTGCCTAGGTGCTGTGTGGCCCCAGCTGCTCAGAATCTCACACAGCTATGCCCACTTTCGGGGGTGTTGCTTCTGGGGTCTGTAAAAGGACTGGGACTGAGTGTCCTCGCCATCAGCTTCTCCAAACCCATCAGCAGTTTCATTTCCCATGACCATCCCCGAGAGGCAGACAGGGCACAGGCCTCCTTTCTCAGCCAGGTACCAGCTAATGATTTTTATCATCGACTCCCTCCCCAGTCTGGACTTCTCCTCCTCCTCCCACAGCAGGCGGCCTTCGTCTGGGCCTAATAGTGGGGAAACTTGCTCTGATACACACATCAAGTTTTTTCCTATGTCTCCTGGGTCCCTCCAAAGGCTGGACTTTTACTTATTTATTTTTGCAGGGAGGATAACTCTGCCAACAGGAGAGAGGTTCCATTTTATTCCAATCTGTGTGATTGTAAACAGTCAGGCAACAACACAAAAAGCGGTTCCCTTGGCAAGCACAAGATTACCATATTTATCATGAAAATCTGGTGAGTGTTTTACATGGTTCTGTCTTGCCATATTTTATTGAATGCTTCGAATCTTGAGAGTGCTTAGTGCATTTCTGGCCAAGGGAAATATCAAAGAGGTATAGTAGGATTGTGGCTGATTGCAGGTATTGGTCTATTTTATTGCAAAGGGACCTGCTAGGAACTCGGAAGCCTGGATACTCTCCTCAGAAAGTTGAAGGTTCAGCTCAACAACGTCAGGGACAGCTGCTGAAAGAAGATGGTGCCCCTTTTCCCACTTTGTGTGTGTATGGGGTTTTTTTGTTTGTGCTATGGCATCATAGCTCACAGCAACCTCAAACTCTTGGGCTCAAGAGATCCTCTTGTTTCAGCCTCCCAAATAGCTGGGACTACAGGTGCCTGCCACAACACCCACCTATTTTTAGAGATGGGGTGTCACTCTTGCTCAGGCTGGTCTTGAACTCCTGAGCTTAGGCAATCCACCTGCCTCGGCCTCCCGGGGTGCTAGGATTACATCCCTGAGCCACTGTGCTCTGCTGTCCACTTTTTATTTTTTGAGAGTCCATCACCCTGAGTAGAGTGCCATGGCATCACAGCTCACAGCAACCTCAGACTCTTGGGCTTGAGTGATCCTTTTGCCTCAAGCTCCCACAAAGCTTGGACTACAAGTGTGCACCACAATGGCTTGGCTAATTATTCTATTTTTAGTAGAGGTGGGTTCTCGTTCTTGCTTGGGCTCATTTCAAATTGTTGAGTTTAATCAATCCACCTGCCTTGGCCCCTTTTCCCACTGATGAAGGTGTTGAATTGTCCTGTAGTCTAGCTGTCCAGCTAAGGGAAGAGTGCAGGGACAGTAGGAAGTACTAAGATGGAAGAATCTTAACATTTCAACTACACAGGCATCTGGTGATGTGGGGCTCATGGTGGAGAAAAGAAAACTGGAAATACAGATTTGGGAACTAAAAACATAAATTTAAAAAGGGGGAGAAGGGGCTCAGTAATCTCCCACTTAACAAGTATAATTCAAGGGTATATGGCACACCTCCTGGTGAAGAACTCAAATACAACTTGAACTTTTTTCTTAACAAAAACAATGTAACCTAATCACATGTAGCCTAATATTAATCTGAAGTAAAATGAAACATAGAGTGGTAATAACAAAAATTGAGAGTGAATCCATTTTCTCCATACATATCAAAGGGGATAAAGAAATCAATCAAGTACTTTTTTGCATGGAGCACTGTGCTAATTACCCTGGGGGACAGATAGGATGCTTGTGATTTAGTTATAAGAGGCTTTGCAGTTAGTTTCAGGCTCCCTCTGTAGCTTCTATCCTCACCTCCATCTTCCCTCAGTTTGCCTCTGCCTGGCTGTTCCCTGAGGCTGGAATGCTATGAGGCTCTTTCCTCTCTCTCCACCAACCAAGCGGCAAACTCATCCTTAAAGAAGATCAAACATCTTCTCTTGAAAGGTTCCCTGATGCCTGCAGGGGTATTGCAGCTCTCTCTCCTGACCTATTTATACCACTGACCTCTGACCTGTGAACTATCTGAGGCAGGGACCGAATCTAACCCTAGCAAGTAGAGTAGTGCTTGGTGCATCCTAGATACTCGGTACATATTTGCTGAGTAAGGGAATAATATACACATTCAAAGCAAAGTTTAAGTGCAAAACAACTGATGTCTGAGCAGCCAACACGAGTAATAGTAAAAATAACATTTGTAATATATTCCAGATACTGTTTCAGCATTTTACTGCCATGGTCTTACTTAATCTTGGCCTCAACTCTATGAAATAAGCACAATTTTTATTTCCATTTACAGATAAAGATATGGAGGGCTACAGAGTGCAAGTACCTGCTTAAAGTTGTTTGCCTATGTAGCCATTGACTATAATAATTTAGTTACTAAATTAGTGTTACTTGATTATGGTGAATTATCTTTTTGATGTGCTGTCCAATTTGGTTTGTCCTACGGAGGATTTTTATATCAATGTCTATAAGGATATCAGTTTATAATTTTCTTTTTTTGCTCTGTCCTTTCCTGTCTTTGGCATCAAGATAATACTAGCTTTGTAGAATGAGTTAGGGAGGATTCTCTCCTTTTCTTTTTTTGAGTCAGAGTCTCACTATGTTAGCCTAGGTAGAATGCTGTGGCATCACAGTTCACAGCAACCACTAACTCTTGGGCTTAAGTGATTCTTTTGCCTCAGCCTCCACACCTGCCATGATGCCTGGCTAGTTTTTCTATTTTTAGTAGAGTCGGAGTCTCACTTTTGCTCAGGCTGGTTTCAAACTCCTGAGCTCAAGAAATCCTCCCATCTCAGCCTCCCAGAATGCTAGGATAACAGGCGTGGGTCATTGCTCTCAGCTGGATTCTCTCCTTGATGATATGGAATAATTTTTGTAGGGTAGGTGCCAGTTCTTGTAGATCTGGTAGAATTTGGCTATACATCGTTGATGAAAGCATCTCATCCACTCTACCCTCAGAGAGCTTGTGCCTCTCTCCTCTCTCCCACTACCTCTATCTAGATTGGGTTTTAAGAACGCCTTTGGTTTGCTTCAGTGACCTCCCTAATAGTCTTTCATTTTTCCAGTTTATCTTATACCAAGCAGCAGGATTTGTTTTAATGACAGCTCTGAATGCACAACTTTGGGGCCACCAGCATTTAATCCCTTCCCATTCTTTATCCTTCACATTCTGGTCCCCAATTCTTGTATTCTCATTTCCTACTATGTTTGGGAAACCAAATGACCACCTTCTCTTCCAATATGCCCTTCCAGCATGTCCTTCCCCTCTTGGTCCACACTGAGCTCATAATTTTTTTTTTTTTTTTTTTTTTAGACAGAGCCTCAAATTGTCACCCTGGGAGGAGTGCTGTGGCACAGCTCACAGCAACCTCCAACTCCTGGGTTTATGCGATTCTCTTGCCTTGGCCTCCCAAGTAGCTGGGACTACAGGTACCCACCACAAAGCCCAGTCATTTTTTGGTTGTAGTTGTCATTGTTTTTTGGCAGGGCTGGGCTGGATTCAAACCCATAAGCTCTGGAGTATGTGGCTGGCGCCTTAGCTGCTTGAGCTACAGGCACCAAGACTCATGCTCTGTCTCTTGGTGGTTCAAATGTCATGACTTTTATAAAGCTTTCTCAAATATCTGTAGACTAGGGTGACCAGATTTTAACATTGGTAAAGCGGGACAATATGGTGGGGGGGGCGGGGGGGCGGGGCAGGGGATGGGGCAGGGCAGGGCCTGACAACAATGCAAACTTTGATAAACAGTTCTTAATAATCACTTCTCAACAATTATTTGTTATTATTACAGTTTAACATTATAAAATTAACAAAAATAATATAAAACTCATATTCTGGTGAAATAGCTACATGGCAGCTGAAAACCGTATATTCCCTCCCTGTTCTCCCGGCCGTTTGTGCATTCTTTCCAAAAATCGGGACTTTTTAAAAACGCAGTGGGACGCAGGACAAATTGTTCAAAAGCAGGATGTCTGGTCACCCTACTGTAGACTTAGTTTCTCTTAGGCTATCCTGGTGCCTCTGTTATAGCAGATGATCATAATCAAACTTGTATTTAACTTAACTTCCATTAAGTTGTGAGTCCCAGGAAAGTAGGAATCCTATGTTTTCATATTCCTCACAGAGGCCAATATACAGCTTTTCATTTTATGGGTGATTGATAGTTGTTAAATATGTGAAAGGATATATAAATGAATAGGCTATTTTGTTGAAAGCTGAACATGTTGTTTTATGGTTTTTTGAGACAGAGTCTCACTTAGTCACCCTGGGGTTGAGTGTCATGGCATCGTAGCTCACAGCAACCTCAAACTTTTGAGCTCAAGCCTCTGGAGTAGCTAGGACTACAGGTACCTGTCACAATGCCCAGCTAAAAAGCCAGAAATGCACTGGGTAAAAGGAACATTCTACTGGTTTCTAATATTCTGCTTCTGGGCTTCTATTCTGATAAGTGGGTTTCCCTGTATCTTCCTGTCCATCTCTTTAATTTGAAGGGCGGTGGTTTGCCTTCTGGCTTCAGGTCTCTGATAAATCCAAGGAGAGATGTTGTTTTTCATTTTTTTTTTCAGCATTATTCTTCTTGTTTGGATGCGAGTGATGTCTTCCAAGCCAGACCAGAAAGCAGAAGTCTCTAAAGGGTCTATTTTTTTTTTTTTTTTTGAGACAGAGCCTCAAGCTATCCCCCTGGGTAGAGTGCCATAGCATCACAGCTCATAGCAACCTCCAACTCCTGGGCTCAAGCGAGTCTCCTGCCTCCGCCTCCCAAGTAGCTGGGACCACAGGCGCC
>CAUYQV010187091.1:0-11510 GCA_963574575.1 Galagoides demidoff | reverse complement strand
CCTGTGGTCCCAGCTACTTGGGAGGTGGAGGCAGGAGACTCGCTTGAGCCCAGGAGTTGGAGGTTGCTATGAGCTGTGATGCCATGGCACTCTACCCAGGGGGATAGCTTGAGGCTCTGTCTCAAAAAAAAAAAAAAATGTGAAGGAGAAATAAGAACTTTTTAAAAAACAAAACAAATAGACTCGGTGCCTGTAGCTCAGTGGCTAGGGCGCCAGCCACATACACCAGAGCTAGCAGGTTCGAACCCAGCCCTGGCCTGGCAAACAACAATGACAACTACAACAACAACAACAAAAAATCCGGGCATTGTGCAGATGCCTGTAGTCCCAGCTACTTGGGAGGCTGAGGCAGGAAGATCGCTGGAACCTGGGAGTTTGAGGTTGCTGTGAGTTAAGCTGATGCCACAGCACTCTGCACCGGGCAACAGAGAAAAAACAACAAAAGAACGTCTTCATAGACAAGAAAAATGATAAAGATCAGAAACTTGGAATTACATAACATTAGATCATGAGAGAAGAAGAGAAGGTAAAATATAAATTTTTACTTTTCTTATTCTTAATTGATCAAACAGATAACAGGTTATTCAAAATAAAACAGGTTGAGTGGGCTGCTCATGTACCTGTAATCCCAGCACTCTGGGAGGCCAAGGCCAGTCGATTGCTTGAGCTCTGGAGTTTGAGACCAGCCTAAGCAAGAGCAAGACTCCATCTCTAAAAAACAGCTTTGTGGGGATTGCACCTGTGGCTCAGTGAGTAAGGCGCCAGCCGCATATACTGAGGGTGGTGGGTTCAAACCCGGCCCCGGCCAAACTGAAACAACAAAAAATATAGCTGGGCGTTGTGGCAGGCACCTGTAGTCCCAGCTACTTGGGAGGCTGAGGCAAGTGAATCACCTAAGCCCAGGAGTTGGAGGTTGCTGTGAGCTGTGATGCCACAGCACTCTACCAAGGGTGACAAAGTGAGACTCTGTCTCTAAAAATAAAGAAAATAACTTTGCATTGTGGCAGGCACCTGTAATCTCAGCTACTCAGGAGGCTGAGGCAAGAGGATCTCTTGAGCCCAGGAGTTTGAGGCTTCTGTGAGCTCTGATGCCACAGCGCTCTACTCAGGATGACAGAGTAAAACTCCGTTTCAAAAAACAAACAAACAAAAAGAAAGAAACAAACAAACAAACAAACAAAAAAACCATTTTGAGTATGTTCTATACAAAATTCTTGGAACCAGAGATGTTTCAGATTTTGGACTTTTTCAAAGTTTAGGATGTTTGCATTGTACTTGCTGGTTCAGCATCCCAAATCTGAAAGTCTGGACTCTGAAATGGACAATGGACATTATTTTTGTCCTCAAAGTTTCATACTTTGGATTTGGGGTGCCCAATCTGTCGTAGCATTCTATTATAGTTTATGGATAAGCGAAATGAATGTCAGCAAAGACATAAAGTGCAGAAGGAGAGAATTAAGAATACTTTGTTATAGGTACTTAGAGTACCCATGAAATGGTATAGTGTTATTTGAATAGATTTGGTTAGTTTAAAGTGTATAACACTAAATTGAGAACCATTAAAATGATGAAAATAAGTTTCAGAAAAGAAGCAAAATTGGTATGTTAAGAAATGAGTAAATATGGAACTGTATAAAATGTTTAATTAAAGCCTCAAAAAGCAAAAAGTTTAAAATAAAATCAGGAACAAAGAACAAAGGCAGGCTGGGCACGTGGCTCACACTTGTAATCCTAACACTCTGGGAGGCCGATGCGGGTGGACCCCCTAAGCTCAAGAGTTTGAAACCAGCCTGAGCCACAGCAAGACCCCGGTCTCTAAAAATTATCTGGGCATTGTGGCACACACCTGTACTCCCAGCTACTCAGGAGGCTGAGGCAGAAGGATCACCTGAGCCCTAGAGTTTGAGGTTGCTGTGAGCTATGATGCCACAGCACTCTACTGAGGGTGACAAAGTAAGACTTTGTCTCAGAAAAAAAAAAAAAGAACAGAACCAAGGCAACAAATAAAAAACAGTAACAAATATGGTAAATACTAATCCAACTATACAATAATTACTTTAACTGTCAATGGTCTAATGTACCAATTAAAAGACAAGAAGTGCTAGAATTGATGAAAAAACATATTGCCTAAAAGAAAGTCACTTTAGGGTGGCACCTGTGGCTCAGTGAGTAGGGCGTCGGCCCCATATACTGAGGGTGGCTGAACCCAGCCCCGGGCCAAACTGCAACAAAAAAAACAGCTGGGCGTTGTGGCAGGCGCCTGTAGTCTCAGCTACTCAGGAGGCTGAGGCAAGAGAATCACCTCAGCTCTAGAGCTGGAGGTTGCTGTGAGCTATGACGCCAGGGCACTCTCCTGAGGGCAACAAAGTGAGACTATCTCTAAAAAAAAAAAAAAGGCACTTTAAATATAATTATGCTTACATACCAAAACTAATATAAAAAGAAAGTTAGAGTACTTACTTGGTGTTGTGACAGGCACCTGTAATCCCAACTACTCCGGACAGAGCAGACTTCAGAGCAAGAAAAGTTACGGAGATAAATGAGGGCATTACATGATGATAAAGGGGCCAAGCCTCCAAGATGTAATAATTCCAAGTACACCTAACAACAGAGGACCAATATGCGGGGCAAAAACAAAGAGTATTGTAGGAGGAAATAGATGGATCCATATTAGAGTTGGAGACTTCAACTCCCCCCCTTATCAGGAATGGACAGATCCACCAGGCAGAAATCAGGAAGGCCTTCATGGAACTCAAAAGTGCCAATAAGCAGCTGGGCATCATGGCTCATACCTGTACTTCCAGCTACTCCCAGGCTGAGGCAGGAGGATCATTTGAGCTCAGGAGTTTGAGACAGTGAGCTATGCTAACACCACGGCAGTGAGCTATGATGACACCACTGCACCAAGAGAAATCTTGTCTCAAAAAAACAACCAAAGCACAATCGATTGGAAATAATTCCATCTACAGAATATGTCATTCAACCCCAGCATAATATACATTATTTTCAAATTCACTTAGAATAGTCACTAAAAGAGACTTTATTTCAGGTCATAAAATAGAACTGAACAAATTTAAAATAAAGAAATCATACAATATATGAACTCAGACCACAGTAAAATTAAACTAGCTGTCAATAAAAAAAGGATAGCTAAGAAATCCCAAAACATCCAGAGATTAAACAACACACTTCTACATAACGTAGGTCAAAGAAGAAATTTCCAGGGAGATTTAAAATATATTGGACTAAGTGAAAATGAAAATACAACTTGTCAAAATTTTGTGGAATGCAGCCCAAGCAGTGCTTGGCAGGAAATTTATAGCACTGAATGCATCTATTAGAAAAGAAGAAAGATTAAAAATCAATAATCTAATTTTGTTTTTATTCTTATTTATTATCTAATCAAAAAAACAATAAAAAACACAAAACGTTCACTGAGCACTCCTGTGCTACATTATGCATTGCCACACATTTGTTTTGTTGTTGTTGTTGTTGTTGTGTCTGAGACAGAGTTTCACTATGTTGCCCTTGGTAGAGTCACAGCTCACAGCAACCTCCAACTCCTGGGCTTAAGTGATTCTCTTGTCTCAGCCTCCCAAGTAGCTGGGACTACAGGTGCCCGCCACAACACCCAGCTATTTTTTGGTTGTAGTTGTCATTGTTGTTTGGCAGGCCCAGGGCACATTCGAATCCTCCAGCTCCAGTGTATGTGGATGGTGCCCTAGCCGCTGAGCTACAGGTGCCCAGCCCATTGCCACACATTTGTATGGTTATCATATACTTATTTCAGTTCATGGTTGCAGGTTGCTGTAGCCTAATCCAGTAGCTCAGCATGCAAGACAGAAACCAAGTCTAGATAGGATGCCATTCCATCTGAGACCAGCCTGAGCAAAACTGAGACCCCATCTGTACAAAAAAAAAATAGAAAAATTAGCCAGATGCGGTAGTGTGCTCCTGTGGTCCCAGCTACTTGGAAGGCTGAGGCAAAAAGATTGCTCCAGCCCAGGAGTTTGAGGTTGCAGTGAGCTATGATGATACCACTGCACTCTAGCCCTGGTGATAGAGTGAGACGTTGTCTTGGAAAAAAAAAAATGCTGGGAGTGGTAGCTCACACCTGTAATGCCTGTAGTCTTAGCACTCTGGGAAGCTGAGGTGGGAGGATCTCTTGAGCTCAGGAGTTCAAGACCAGTCTGAGCAAGAGCAAGGCCCTGTCTCCACTAAAAATAGAAAAAATTAGACAGGCCCCTGTAGTCCCAGTTACTCAGGAGGCTGAAGCAGGAAGATCTCTTGAGCCCAGGAGTGTGAGGTTCCTGTGCTAATGCCATGGCACTCTAGCCTTGGCAACAGAGTGAGATTCTGTCAAAAAAAGGAGGAAGGAGGAAGAGGAAGGCAAGGGGAAGGAGGGAGGAGGAACAGGAGGAGGAAGAAGAGGAGGACAGGAAGAAAAAAAGGAAGAAACTAAACTCAAAGCTATCAGAAGGAAATAATAAAAATCAGAACAAAGATATTTAGAAAACAGAAAATTAGGCTTGAGGCCCAAAGCACAGTCGTTACGGCATCAGCTACATACACCAAAGCTGGTGGGTTCAAAACCGGCCTGGACCAGCTAAACAACAATGACAACTGCAACAAAAAACAGCAGGCATTGTGGCAGGTGCCTGTAGTTCCAGCTACTTGGAAGGTTGAGAGAATCACTTAAGCCCAAGAATTTGAGGTTGCTGTGAGCTGTGACACCACAGCACTCTACCAAGGGCAACCCAGAGAGACTCTGTCTCAAAAAAAAAAAAAAAAAGAAAGAAAGAAAGAAAAGAAAATAGAAAATCAGCAGAGATAATCATTGACACCAAGTTTGTCCTTTGAAAAGATCAACAAAATTGACAAACCTTCACCCAAAGAGAAAAAAAGAGTGAAGTCACAAATAATTAAAATCAGAAATTAGGGCAGTGCCTGTGGCTCAAAAGAGTAGGGCGCCAGTCCCACATGCTGGAGGTGGCGGGTTCAAACCCAGTCCCAGCCAAAGAATAAATAAATAAATAAATAAATAAATAAAAAGGTTTAAAATAAATAAATAAATAAAAATAAAATCAGAAATTAACATGCAGCTACTCGGAAGGCTGAGGCAAGAGAATTGCCTAAGCCCAAGAGCTGGAGGTTGCTGTGAGCTGTGATGCTACAGCACTCTACCGAGGGCAACAAACTGAGACTCTGTCTCTTAAAAAAAAAAAAAAGAAAGAAAGAAAAAAGAAATTAATATGCAGCATTATAATTGACCTTATAAAAATAAAAACAGAATACTAAACAATTGTATGCGAACAAATTCGACAACCTAGATGAAATAGACAAACTTCTAGAAACATACAAATTACCTAAACTGATGCAAGAAGAAATAAAAAGTCTCAATAGACCTGTAATAGATTGTAATTGTAATAAAAAACCTTTCAAGAAAGAAAACTCCATGAGGTGTTTAATTTTATGTATCAGCACAGCTAGGCACAGACGGCTTGTCAAATGTTATTCTAGGGATTTCTGCGAAGGTATTTTTAGATGAAATTAACATTTAAATCAGTAGACTTTGAGTAAAACAGATTGCCCTCCAAAATGTGAATGAGCCTCATCCAATCAGCTGAAGGCTTTAACTTGAAAGAGACTAACCTTTCCAGAAAGAGAGACTCCCTGATATCATGCTGGGTTCAGACTTGAACCACAACTCTACCCTGGATCTCTAGCTTACCTGGAGATTTTGGACTTGCTAACCTCCACAGTGTGTGGTTCAGTTCCTAAAAATAAACCCCTGTCTCTCCTTTTCCCTTTCTCCATATATATACAAACACAAATCTATATATGTATACTCACATACATACACACACACACACACACAAACACGCATACACATCGATTGTTTTTGTTTCTCCAAAGAACCCTATCTAATAAGGTCCAGGACCGGATGGCTTTATTGGTAAATTGTACCAAACATTTAAAGAATTAATACTACTTTTTCTATTTTTCAAAAATAGAAGAGGAGTGGAATATTTCCTAACTTCTTCTATGAAGCTGGCGTTACCCATATGTCAAAGCCAGATAAAGATATAACAAGAAAAGAAAATTATGCATATGGATGCAAAATTTCTCAACAAAATACTAGCAAATCAAAGATAGCAGTTTATTAAAAGGATTACATGCCATGACCAAGTGAGATTTATCCAAAGGATGCAAGAGTGGTCACACAATATTATGAATGTCATATAAATTGAATTGTACGCTTAAAAGTGGTTATAATGCCAAATCTTATTAAACATTTTTAAAAAGAGAGAGAAAGAAGGCATGCAGTTTCTGGAAGTGAGGAGTGGCAGGAAGGGGAGGGGCAAATTATCAGAGAGGAAATGACCATTCAGAGAGGAGGGACAAGAGTCCCATTTAGGGGAAGCACAGGGCACGGGCCACCTTGTCTGTGTTGTAAAATTAAATTAAATTTGACCTTAAGCCGCCTCTGAATGTAGTGCACGGTAACTCTAACTTAATATGTAAACAAACTGCAACCTAACCTGAGAGTATAACCTTGTAACAAATAGCTGATTCTCAGCCAGGAATTTCAGCCAATCATAGCAGCTGAGCTGTCAGCCAATCACAGGCTTCAAACTGCTCAGCCCTGTCCAAATAAGGCAAATGCTGAACTGTAACCAATCAGGCTGTTTCTGTAGGTCATTTCCTTTTCTGTCTATAAATACTGTCTGCGGCCATTGCTGAGTAGAGCTCTCTGCACCTTTGCTGGTATGGGTGCTGCCCAATTCATAAGCGATTTCTTTGCTCAAATACATTGCTAAATTTAATTTGTCTACAATGTTTCTTTTGACAGTGGCAAATGCTGCTGCAAAACTGACATCCTTAACAGCAAGTCTGAGTCCTGCAGAAGTCACACTAATCTCTACACTCAATGGTGCTGGCTAGAAGTAAGCCCCTCCCTGTGTGCTCCACCTCCTCTGGGTTAATTCAGGCCTGCATTGATGCTGCAGTCTCCTGGTGTACCTCGGCCCACCTTGAGCCCCTTCAACTCATCTTCCATAATTTTAAAGGGAAGAGCTTTCTAAAGCAAATAATCCTGCTGCTTCAGCTCACAAGCTTCTCTGGTGGTTCTGTTTTGGGGAAACAGCTGCCTCCTTGGCTTGGCAAAGGCCATTTATAGACTGGTGCCGACACATTCCTCTAGCCTTTTGTCACAACCCTTCCCTGTAGGGATGCCAGGTTCTATCTAGCTAGGCTGAGCTTCTCATCATTCCCTGAATATGTTCTGTGTGCAAATGAAGATTGTTTACGACCTATTGCAAATGCCAGTAGTGTGGTGGGTCTTCCTCAGACAGGATGGTTATGCTGTGTTGTGTTTCCACAGCATTCCTTATAGATAATAGTGAGGGTCCCTGAGTTTCTCACCTCATCAGGGACAGACTCTTGAGCCATTTTGTTTGAAATACTAAAGGAAGGCTCAGTGCCTGTAGCTCAGCGGTGAGGTAGCTGGCCACATGTGCAGAGGCTGGCATGTGGTTCAAACCCAGCCCAGGTCTGCCAAACAACGACAACTGCAACAACAAAAAAAAATAGCTGGGCGTTCGTGGTGGGCGCCTGTAGTCCCAGCTACTTGGGAGGCTGAGGCAAGAGAATCCCCTAAGCCCAGGAGTTGGAGGTTGCTGTGAGCTGTGATACCATGGCACTCTACCCAGGGCGACAGCTTGAGGCTCTGTCTCAATAAAAAAGAAGAGGCAAAAGATAGTGATGGTGGGGAGGATGACCACTGTACTTGTGAGCAGGAAGGGCAAGTAGGCCACGGGCAACCAAGCACACGTCCCCTCAGGTGGCCACACCCCAAAGTTTGGACTTTGGCTGACTTGGATAGGCAGGCGAGCCAGGCTGTGCCCAGCAAGCAGAGGTGCCTGGGCTTGCTCATTAAGCCATAGTCACAGCCACCATGCCTGGGAGGACCTGGGAGCTGTGCCTGCTACTTCTGCTGGGCCTGGGGTCGCAGGCAGCCCTGCCCCCACCATGTGAGAGGTAGGGATATGGGGCAGTCGGCTGGGGTTGGGGAGAACGGCTGGGGTCTGGTGGCCTGGAACGAATCTCAAGCTCTAGGGGATCTCAGAGATCTCAGCCTTTGAGAAAGAGGGGAAGAGAAGGAGAGGAGAAGGAAAAGTGGTGAAGAGAAAAAAATTAGGTTTCCTTGTGTGCCAGGCTCTGTCCTGGGCCCCGGGAGAAGATGGAGCTGCCTGAAGCTCGCCTACGCCTGGTCCAGGAGCCTGCTGGACAGAGCCATCCCTCCCTCCCGTCCCCCCAGCCACTCCTTGAATTGTGCAGGGGGCTGTTCTCAGGATTGTTCTTGCAAACTTCGTGCCTGAGTTCCCGAATCCGGGTGAGAGGTGGGGGCCTAGAGATCTGACCAGAGCACTCGGGTTTAAACCCTGTCCCTGCCATTCCCTGTGTGACCCAGGGCAAGTCCAATCTCTTTCCTGAGCCTCAGTTTTCATCACCAGATGTCAGAGATAAGTGAGCCTGTCCAGCCTCCTGGACTCACAGGCCATTGTCTGCCTTCTCCACATGGGAGCTCTCGCCACACCACCTGCTTTACCAGCTCTTGCAAGAACAGTAATAAAAGAAACCAAACAGTGAGAGATGGACAATTCGAAGTGAAGTGAAGTAGGGGACTTGCTGGTGGGGGTGTCAGAGGATATGTCATAGGGGAGGAGGAGAAAGGTGTCTCTGAGGAGAACATTTGAGTAGAATTGTGGAAGGAACCAACCCTAGGTAGATCCAAGAGAGGACAGTCCAGGCAAAGGGCCTGAAGTACAATTCAAGGATTGGGAAGAAGGGCTAGGTTGTTGGAACAGAGTGGGAACAGGTTTAGGGAGTGAGGGGGGCTCCAGGTAGATGGGTCCCAGGCTGGGGCGCCAGTGTTAGGAGTAGAGACCAAGAGAAGTGGTTCAGTAGGAGATATACACGGTGGCAATTGCACACAACCTTATGGCCACCCTGTATTCAAAATAGATAAGTTGGCTCAGTACCCGTAGCACAGTGGTTATGGTGCCAGCCACATACACCAAGGTTGGCAGGTTTGAACCTGGCCTGGGCCAACTAAACAACTGCAACCAAAAAATAGCCAGGTATTGTGATGGGTGCGCGTAGTCCCAGCTACTTGGGAGGCTGAGGCAAGAGAATCGCTTAAGCCCAAGAGTTTGAGGTTGCTGTGAGCTGTGACGCCACAGCACTCTACTGAAGGCAACATAGTGAGACTCTGTCTCAATAAATAAATAAATAAATAAAATAGGTAGGTATTAGCCAGTGATCATTTGTGGAATATAAAGAGAAAAAGCGTACCTGGGATAATTAACAGGTTTGGTCCTGAGCAATTATAACGAGAATTTTAGAGAGGCTATTTGATCAAGGGTTTGGTCAAGCTTTAGGTTGTGACCAAATGTATGGAAAGAGGACTGTGTTGGTGGTCCCTACGAGCAAACTCAAGTCAGTGATTCACTAGTACTCACCAGATGATTATACCCACAGTTATGGTGTATGACCAGGAAAGAGTACTCATTAAAGCTGTCAGAGGTGAAATCACAGGGGAGCGTCCTGGGGAAAATAAGCTCCATTTTCCAGTTTTTCTCTTCCAGGTGCTTTTTGTGGATACCACTGATTTTTCCAGCAAGGATATGTGTCAGCACACGTGATGTATTGTCAATCAAGGAAGCTCACCTGTGTCTCGGTGTCCAGAGTTTTTATTGAGGGTTAGTCATAGAAACATATTGAGCCTGTGGGACTGACCTTAGTTACTCACTCTCCGGTCTCCAGAGGTCAAACTGGGTGGTCAAAGACTCCCACTTAAATCACATATTAGCATAAAATATCTGACATGGCCAAAGGTCCCAAGTAAACAAAGGCGGCGTTTTCCAGTAATTAAAACTTATCTCTCAGGGGCTCAGCACCTGTAGCTCAGTGGCTAAGGTGCCAGCCACACACACCGGAGCTGGCGGGTTCAAATCCAGCCCCGGGCCTGCCAAACAATGACAACTGCAACCAAAAAAATAGCTGGGCTGACGTCATGGTGGGTGCCTGTAGTCCCAGCTACTTGGGAGGCTAAGGCAGGAGAACTGCTTGAGTCGGAGAGTTTGAGGTTGCTGTGAGCTGTGACGCCACTGCACTCTACCCACAGTGACTTAGTGAGACTCTGTCTCAAAAAAACAAAGTTATCTCTTAGGGTCAGTCACAGGCCAGAACTTTCTCTGCAATGTGCAGGGTTTGAACATAGCAGATCTGCTGAGTCAACCCTCTACTGGTAAGCTGCTTGTTATATAATGAAGAATTTGGTCTTTGTCTTGGGTTTCTGGAAGGTAATCGCTAAACCTTTGGAATTTCCCCAGTGATAGTGATAGGAGCGTCGTTGTTACTCATATAAGGCATTAAGAGTTTATACTAATGAAAGGATTTACAGTGGCCCCCTAGGGAAGCTGTGGGAACCCTTGAGTTTGTAGTCAGTTGGTCAGAAGGGCAGGTGGCCTGGGGACCCCTGAACTTGTGGCTGGTGTCTGAAGTGAAGGCACTCTTGCTGGTGACTTATGCCCTTAACCTGCACGTAACCTGTGCATGGAGTCCACACATACCCTATGATTAATGCCAGAATTAAGCTATAGTATTGTGGTTGGTGTCAGAAAATGTGCGGTTTGGGCAGCACCCGTAGCTCAGTGGGTAGGGCGCTGGCCATACACACCCAGGCTGGCAGGTTCAAACCCTGCCCGGGCCAGCTAAAGCAACAAGGACAACTGCAACAACAACAACAAATATCCGGTGTTGTTGCGGGCGCCTGTAATCCCAACTACTGGGAAGCTGAGGCAAGAGAATCACTTAAGCCCAAGAGTCTGAGGTTGCTGTGAGCTGTGACACAGGACACTCTACGGAGGGCAACACAGTGAGACTCTGTCTCAAAAAGAAAAAGAGAGAAAATGTGTGATTTACCAGAATGACCTTGACTGACTGAAATGTAGGTTGAGAAGAGAACAGCCGTGAGGGCAGGGTATGAGGAACTTTGCATTTCTGGGTGGCTACCGAGCCCCCGTGGTATGGAAGAGCAGTTATGCTGCAGTTGTTTCTGGGGGTAAAAGTTAGAACTTAAAGATGATGCGTCCACCTCCTGAGGAGTTGACTTGCTGATGCTTAGAAACGCAAACTAACAAGAGAAAAGCACAGCGGGACTTGGTGGCTCATGCGTGTAATGCTAGCACTGTGGGAGACAGAGGTAGGGGATTCGCTTGAAGTCAGGAGTTTGAGACCAGCCTGGACAACATAGTGAGACCCTGTCTCTACAAAACAGTAACAAAGGCTCGGCACCTGTGGCTCAAGCGGCTAAGGCACCAGCCACGTACACCTAAGGTGGCGGGTTCGAATCCCCAGCCCAGGCCCGCCAAACAACAATGATGGCTGCAACCAAAAAATGGCCGGGCGTTGTGGCGGGCGCCTGTGGTCCCAGCTACTTGGGA
>CAUYQV010187090.1:0-16627 GCA_963574575.1 Galagoides demidoff | reverse complement strand
TCTCACTTCAGGCTTTATGATGTTCATTTTTTATTGCTGAAGTGAAAGTTCAACTAGTTAAATTACTGAGCACTAAAGACCAAGATTATGCTGTCAGATTTAAAGCTGAGACACGGTGTTACTTTTTTTGTTTGTTTGTTTTTTTGAGACGGAGCCTCAAGCTATCCCCCTGGATAGAGTGCTATGGCATCACAGCTCATAGCAACCTCCAACTCCTGGGCTCAAGCGAGTCTCCTACCTCCGCCTCCCAAGTAGCTGGGACCACAGGCGCCTGCCACAACGCCCAGCCATTTTTTGGTTGCAGCCATCATTGTTGTTTGGCGGGCCCGGGCTGGGAATTCGAACCCACCACCTTAGGTGTACGTGGCTGGCGCCTTAGCCGACTGAGCCACAGGCGCTGAGCCTGCAGAGTTTATTTCATCCCTCCTTTGACTGCTTCACTTTTATACTCTCACCCCATCCAACCCAAATGGAATCTGCCATTATTCCTCAATAATATGTAGGATTTTACCACATCAGCTGGAAGGATAGCAATACCCTCAATAGGAATGCCACAACCATGGAGTTTTTACCTGATTTAATAGCAAATTTTTGTGTGTGTGTGTGAAAACACACTTTGCAAGTAGTTATGAGTATATAGTCACTTACTACTGTTCTGAAATAGTTGATTTTAATAACTGTTAATAATTAACTTTGTGTGTAGGGGAGGGCCAAACACCTCATGTTACCATTACCAAAAATAGGATTCCCCCATATTATGATAAAGCCAATCCCAGATATTGTATCATTTTACCCATGTTTATGTATTTCAGTATTTATTTGTAAAAGATAGGGACTCTCCAGAAACTAACATAGCCATAATTCCACTATTATATCAAAAAAACTAATATTCAGTGATTGTTTCCCCTAAGTTGTCTCATGAATATTTTCATTTTTCTTCCTTTTTTTTTCTTTTTCCTTCTTTTTCTTCTTTTGGGTAGAGTGCCATGGTGTCCTAGCTCACAGCCACCTCCAACTACTGGGTTTGAGCTATCCCCTTGCCTCACCCTCCAAAGTAGCTAGAACTAGCTGCCTGTACTTCCAGCTACTTGGAAGGCTGAGGCGAGGGGACAGCAGGCACAAAGCCTGGCTAGATTTTTTCTATTTTTAGTAGAGACGGGGTCTCCCACCTGCCTCAGCTTTCCAGAGTGCTAGGATTATAGGCATAAGCCACTGCACCCAGCCCATGAATATTTTTAATTTTTTTTAGATTTCAAATTAATATGATGGTATATATGATTAGGTTACATTGTTTGTGTTTTAAGGTGAAGCCCCCTTTGCAGTTAAGTCCTTCATCCAGGAGACATGTTATATACGTGTACATTGTACCCATTAGTTGAGAACTTGCCAAACTCCTTTTCCTCCTTCGGCCTCCCCCTTCTTGAATTTAATTGTTTTTCTCTGTGTGCACCTGTAGTTGTTGATCTACTACTTAAAAATATGGAACAGTTCACAAGTGTGCTTGTTATCCTTGCACAGGGGCCATGGTAATCTTTGTATCATTCCAATTTTAGTGTATGTGCTGCTGAAGTGAGCACTCATAAATATATATATATATATTTTTTGGCAGGGGCTGGGTTTGAACCTGCCATCTTCAGCGTATGGGCTGGTGCCCTACCCTTTTGAGCCACAGGCACTGCCCAACTCATGAGTATTTTTAAACGTTTAGTCATTTAAATCAGGAATCAGGATGAAATCTATTTGGAATCCTTGTGATTTATTTGCTGAAGCCTTCAAAGAAGTTTTCATGATCAACTATTTGGTTTTCCTGATATACTCTTTTTTTTTTAAGAGACAATCTCATTTTATCACTCTTGGTGGTAGAGTGCTGTGGTGTCATAGCTCACAGCAACCTTGGGATTAGGTGATTCTCTTGCCTCAGCCTCCCAAGTAGGTGGGACTACAGGTGCCCGCCAGAACACCCAGCTATTGTTTTGCTGCAGTTTGGCTAGGACTGGGTTCAAACCCACCACCCTCGGTATATGGGGCTGGCGCCCTACCCACTGAGCCAAAGGCACTGCCCCTGAGATACCCTTTTTAAAGAACAAGTAACACAGATACTTGATTTTTTTTTTTGCTTTATTTGCCAGTTTACAAAATAATTAGCTTTCTAGTATCTACCAAAGGTACATGTTACTATAGCCTCATATGTTAGCAGTTTTAAGATTTTGAACCTAATTTTTTAAACAAATTTGTATGTATGCTAATGCCTATCAGATTTGAGGCACAGTCATATGAACAGTCCATTGTAATAATAATTTTTTTTTTTGAGATAGAGTTTCACTATGTCACCCTTTGTAGAGTGCTGTCGTGTCACAGCTCACAGCAATCTCAAACTCTTGGGCTTAAGTGATTCTCTTGCCTTAGCCTCCCAAGTAGTTGGGACTATAGGCACCCGTCACAATGCCCAGCTATTTTGTTGTTGTTGTTGTTGCAGTTGTCATTGTTGCTTTAGCTAGCCTGGGCCAGGTTTGAATCCACCAGCCTTGGTGTATGTGGCTGGTGCTGTAACCATTGTGCTATGGGCACCAAGCCATATAATAATTCTTTTCTTCTACTCTCACTTCCTGCCTGTGCCTCAGACAATTCTCTGGGTCCCCTCAGTATCTAATTACTAACATATCCTAGTTGTTCCTTGTTTTATGGCTTTTTTTTTTTTAGACAGTTTTTTTTCTTCTTTTTTTTTAAAGAACTTTATTGCCCTCGGTAGAGTGCCATGGTGTCACAACTCACAGCAATCTCCGACTCCTGGGCTTAGGTGATTCTCTTGCCTCAGCCTCCCAAGTTGCTGGGACTATAGGCCCCTACCACAATGCCTGACTATTTTTTGTTGCAGTTTCGCTGGGGCCAGGTTTGAACCCACCACACTTGGTATATGGGGCTGGCGCCTTACCCATTGAGCCACAGACGCTGCCTGTAAGACAGAGTTTCAAGCTGTCATCCTAGGTAGAGTGCTATGATGTCATAGCTCACAGCAACCCCTAACTCTTGGGCTCAAACGATTCTTTTGCCTTGGTTTTTCTATTTTTAATAGAGACAGGGGTCTTGCTTTTGCTCAGGCTGGTCTTGAACTCATGAGGTCAAGCAATCCACCTGCCTCAGCCTCCCAGAGTGGTAGGATTACAGGTGTGAGACACCATGCCTGGTCCTAGTTATTCTTTAAGAGGCCATGTTTTAGCATTTTACGTTTGATGGGACAGATATTAGCCTTAAAAAAACTTATTTTCCAATCTTATTTGATGTCATTTTAAAACAACATTTTATCGGGCAGCGCCTGTGGCTCAAGGAGTGGGGCACTGGCCCCATATACTGGAGATGGTGGTTTCAGACCTGGCCCTGGCCAAAAAACTACAAAAAACAAAAACAATAAACATTTTATCATCAATTCCACAAATAGCATGTAAATCTTAATTTTAAATTCTAACACACAGTTATAAATTTTTTTGTTTTTGTTTTAGTTTTAAGGGACAAGATCTTCCTCTGTCATCCAGGCTATATAGTACAATGGCGCGGTCTTAGCTCACTGCAGCTCCAAATACTGGACTCAAGTGATCCTCCCACCTGAGCCATTCTAATAGCTGGGACTAGTGGAACGCACCACTACACCTGACTAATATTTTAATATTTTGTAGACATGGGGATGAACTCATGACCTCAAGTAATAATTTCCGCCTTAGCCTCCTGAGGTGCTGCAGTTATAGGCATGAGCCAATATGCCCAGTTAAGTAATAATACATTTGTACTATTGTATTTGGCCAGGGGTAGTGGCTTACACTAATAATCTTAATAATACTCAGGGAGGCTGGGCTGGAAGATCCCTTGAGCTCAGAGCTCGAGACCAGCCTCAGGCAGTGCCTGTGGCTCAAGGAGTAGGGTGCTGGCCCCATATACCGGGGGTTGCGGGTTCAAGCCTTGCCCCGGCCAAAACTGCAAAAAAACCACCCCCCAAACCAAACCAGCCTGGGCAAACACAAAACCCTGTCTCTACTGAAAAAAAAAATAGAGGGTCGGTGCCCGTAGCACAGTGGTTACAGAGCCAGCCACATACGCTGAGGGTGGTGGGATTGAACCTGGCGTAGGCCAGCTAAACAACTGAAACAACAACAAAATAGCCGGGTGTGGTAGCAGGCGCCTATAATCCCAGCTACTTGGGAGGCTGAGGCAAGAGAATCGCTTAAGCCCAAGAGTTGGAGGTTGCTGTGAGCTGTGATACCATAGGACTTTACCGAGGGCAACACAGTGAGACTCTGTCTCAAAAAAAATAAAAAATAGAAAACTAGCTGGGTGTTGTGGCAGGTGCCTATAGTCCCAGTTACTCCAGTGGCTGAGGCAAGAAGACCACTGGAGTTCAGGAGTTTGAGATTGCTATGAGCTAGGCTGACACCATGGCAATCCTGCCTGGAGCAATAGTAAGACTGTATCAAAAAAAAAAAAAATTCTTATTCTTTCATATTCATATGGTTGCTGTATTCCCTCAAAAGTTTTATTTTATGGTAGATAGCAGGTTTGAGCCATTGTTTTATACTGAAGTTTTGGATTTTGAAAAATATTTTGATGAATAACAAACTATTAATATATTCCTAAGTAGACAAAATTACTTATCTTTTTGAGAAACTTAGTATTTCTTAAATTGCCAGAGACCACAAAATGAAAAGGTGCCACTCAGAACTTCACAGAAAAGCCATAGAAATTATCTCATCCATAGTAAATTAATATAAACCATTACAAACAAAAAAATGTTATAAACTATAGATAAATTGGCTTTTGGCAAATTGCCTTGTGTACTTACTCTACTTGGTTCCTGATCAACCTACATTGATAAATGTCACTCATTGTTAAATTTTAGGGAAACAGAATGTGATTGGTTTAATTCAGTTTTTAATCTTATATGTCTGGGACACATGGTATATTGGGCTGGAGTTGAGGGAATTCTTTAAAAATAGCAGATAGATATAAGACAATGATTGGTGTGCCTTCTAAACTGCCAAAAGTCACATCTTTTTTTCTGAGACAGTCTCACTATGTTGCCCTCAGTACAGTGCTATGTGTCATAGCTCACAGCAACCTCCAACTCTTGGGCTTAAGTGATTCTCTTGCCTCAGCCTCCCAAGTAGCTGGGATTACAGGTGCCCGCCACAACACCTGGCTGATTTTTTGTTGCAGTTATTATTGGTTAGCTGGCCCAGGCTGGGTTTGAATCCACCACCCTAGGTGTATGTGGCTGGTGCTCTAACCATTGTTGAGCCCAAAATTCACATCTTATAAATGGTTGAAGCAGTATTCAAACTCAATTACCTTTTACGTAAATTTCATGCTTTTCACTATTTTGATCTATTGTTTGAGAATGTATCACATAAAGCTATTAATAAAATTTCATTGAGACACTACTTTTGAGCATGATACTATTCTGAAAAGCACTGGAATTAAATAAATGACAGTATATAGTTGTCAAATCAATTTATGTCCGTTCAGAAAATTATACCTGTATTATCTTCAAATACTACATTTATTTATTTGAGATAGAGTCTGTCGCCCTCTGTAGAGTACTTTAGTGTCACAGCTCACAGCAACCTCAAATTCTTGGGCTTTAAGCGATTCTCTTGCCTCAGACTCCCGAGTACCTGGGAATACTGGCACCCACCACTCACAGCAACCTTAAACTCTTGGGTTTTAAGTGATTCTCTTGCCTCAGCCTCCCGAGTAGCTAGGACTACAGGTGCCTGCCACAACGCCTGCTTATTTTTCTATTGCAGTTGTCATTGTTGCTTAGCTGGCCTGGGCTGGGTTCAAACCCACCAGCCTCGGTGTATGGGGCTGGCACCATAACCACTGTGCTATGGGCGCTGGGCCAAACACTACATATAGTTAAAAAGTTAATGTTCTTACCCAGTACTAAATTGCATTTCCTTCCTTTCTCAAATAGGCCAAGAATAAGTTTAATGCAAAACAAGCAAAACAAGCAGAATTAGATTACTACAGACTTACTGAAGTTCTTGCGGCTGAAAAGGAGAAAGAATTTCAAGATTACGCCAGAGAAGTAATTGATCTTGAGTCCAAAACAAATAAATTTATTTATCCTCTTGTAAAGGCTGCACAGGAAGGACCTGGAAGTGGCCATGGACCAGTTTTGGTGAACAGAGGTGGATTAAGACCCAGCTATCAGGCAACTGATATTACTGGAGTGCAACTCCCTTTTTATAACTCTAAAGGATCAGAATATAATAATTTTCAAAAGTCTAAGGGAAGGCTAGGTTTTACATGGTAGAAAAGTTTATTTTTAAGAGAAGACTAAGTTGTAGCAAGGACCAACTGCAAATGTAAATGGATTATATAAAATTTCTGTTAATAAAGATATTCTTTATCTTAATGCAACTGTCTGATTTGATTCTTCACAGTATTTCCACTGGGTATATATAGGACAGTTAGTTCAGATCCCCTCACCCCCAAGACAAGTCTCATTATGTCGCAGCATCAGCCCAGCTCATGGCAATCTCAAACTCCTGGGTTTGGCTCAGCGCCTGTGGCTCAAACGGCTAAGGCGCCAGCCACATACACCTGAGCTGGCAGGTTCAAATCCAGCCCAGAGCCACCAAACAATGACAGCTGCAACCAAAAAATAGCTAGGTGTTGTGGTGGGCAACTGTAATCCCAGCTACTTGGGAGGTGGAGGCAGGAGAATCGCTTGAGCGCAGGAGTTGGAGGTTGCTATGAGCTGTGATGCCACAGCACTCTATCCAGGGTGACAGCTTGAGGCTCTGTCTCAAAAAAAAAAAAAATTCCTGAGTTCAAGCCATCCTCCTGCCTCAGCCTCCCAAGTAGCTGGGACTACAGGTGCCCACCACAACACCTAACTTTTCCAGTTTTAGTAGAGATGGGGTCTTGCTCTTGCTCAGGCTGGTCTTTAACTCCTAAACTCAAGGGATCTTCCCACCTCAGCCTCCCAGTGTTAGGATTATAGGCCTGAGCCACTGTGTCAGGTCCAGATTCCTTTTTTTAGATTATAGTAAAATGTGTACACAATATATTTAAATGAACATTCATTGGCATTAAGAACATTCATAGCATTGTGTCACCAGAACTTTCTGGTGCTCCAAATGGAAACTCTTCATTCCCCCTCCCTGAAGCCTCTGGTAACCCTACTAATCTTGTTTCTGTGGATTTGCCTATACTAGATATTGTATATAAACAGAATCATACTGTAATCTCTTTTGCCTTGGTAGTTTTACTTAGCATATTTTAAAGGTTTACCCATGTTGTACAAGGTATTAGTACCTTTCTTTTTATGGCTAAATAATAATCTACTGGGTATGTTTCCTTTTAGCAGAAATTCACATTTACCTGCTTTGTCAAAAAAGTTACATGGGGCAGTGCCCATAGCTCAGAGGGTAGGGCACCGACCACATACAGGAAGGCTGGAGGGTTCAAACCAGGCCCAGGTCAGCTGAAACAACTGTAACAGTAACAACAAAATAACTAGGTGCCTGTAGTCCCACCTACTTGGGAGGCTGAGGCAAGAGAATCACTTGAGCCCAAGAGTTTAAGGTTGCTGTGAATTGTGACACCATAGCACTCTACCCAAGGCAACAGCTTGAGATTGTCTCAAAAAAACAAACAAACAAACAAAGAACCAAAAAGTAGTTAAATTAGTATAGCACTAGTATCATTAACAATGGGATTTCTAAATGTAGTTTAAAACTTGTTTTTGTGTTCTTATAGAGTGTTACCTTACTAGACATGTGGATTACCAATAAAATAATTTTTTTTTAGAGATGGGGGCATCTCACTATGTTGCTCTGGGTAATCTCTAAATCCTGTGTGATCCTCCTGCTTCAGCCTCCTGAAGTACTAGAATTATAGGTGTGAGCCACCCTACCCAACAGTTTGAAGTCACCTAAGGTAATTCTAAAAGAAAAATAGTAATTCTACATGTAGTTTTGCCAGTTTGTATACGGGTTTAGTATGTTTTTATTAATTGTATTCCCATTCCTTTTTTCCATTTTTCTGTGGTTTAAAAAAACGCAACTTAGAATTTGTCATCTTAACTATTTTTTTTTTGGAGACAGAGCCTCAAGATATCCCCCCCTGGGTAGAGTGCCATGGCATCACAGCTTATAGCAACCTCCAACTCCTGGGCTCAAGCGAGTCTCCTGCCTCAGCCTCCCAAGTAGCTGGGACTACAGGCGCCCGCCACAACGCCCGGCCATTTTTTTTGTTGCAGCCATCATTGTTGTTTTGGCGGGCCCAGGCTGGGGATTTAAACCTGCCACCTTAGGTGTATGTGGCTGGTGCCTTAGGCGCTTGAGCCACAGGCACCGAGCCCATCTTAACTATTTCTACATGAAATAGCTGGGCAATCTGCAGAATTCTGTCATCTTGCACAAATGAAACACTAAATTCACTAAACTTTTTTCTTTTTTTTTTTTTTGAGACAGAGCCTAAGCTGTTGCCTTGGGTAGAATGCTGTATCATCACAGCTCACAGCAACTCCTGGGCTCTCAGCCTCCCAAGTAGCTGGGTCTACAGGCATCTACCACAACACCTGGCTGTTTCTTGGTTGTAGTTGTCCTTGTTGTTTGGTAGGCCCAGGCTGGATTCAAACCTAGGTGCCTGTAATCCCAGTTACTTGGGAGGCAGAGGCAGGAGAATCACTTGAGCCCAGGAGTTGGAGGTTGCTGTGAGCTGTGATGCCACAGCACTCTACCTAGGGTGACAGCTTGAGGCTCTGGTGTATGTGGCTCGGTGCCTTAGCCGCCTGAGCTATAGGCACTGAGCCCACTAAACTACTCATTCTGCCCTTCTCTCAACTACTGTGAAACACCATTCTTTTACTATGAATTTACTTCTACAGTATATGTACTTCTGACTATTTTCGTTTAGCATAATGTTCTCAAGTTTCATCCATATTGTAGCTCGGGGGTCCTCAAACTTTTTAAACAGGAGGCCAGTTCACTGTCCCTCCAACTGCTGCAGGGCCAGACTACAGGCCCTGGGATGAGTCAGCTGCTAAGCAGGACAGGCAGTGGCAGCAAAAACACCCAGCAGGCCAGATAAATGTCCTAGGCAGGCTGCATGTGGCCTGCGGGCCGTAGTTTGAGGACGCCTGTTGTAGCATGTCAGTATTCTTCCTTTAAAAGGCAGAGTAATATTTTACTGTATGTGTACAAATTTTACTTATTTATTCCTTCCTTGACAGGTCGCTTCCACCTCTCGGTACTGTGTTTAATACATACTGCTATGACCTGGATGTACTAGTAACTCTTTTGAGATACTTCCAATTATTTTGGATATATACCAACAGTTAAATTGCTGAATCATATAATTCTACTAATTTTTTTTAGGCACTGCCATACTGTTATCCATTATAGCTGCACCATTCATTTTATATTCCTAAAAGTAACGAGGGTGCACATCCTCACCAACACTTATTTGGTTTTGTTGATAATAGCCATCCTAATTGGCTATGATGTGATACTTCATTGTAGTTTTGATTTGCATTCCCTAATAATTAGTGATGTTGATTGAGCATATTGCGTTTCATCTTTGGAAAAATGTCTATTTTGTTTTCTTACAATACAAATAATTTCGTATCTCTGTGGGTAACAGTTATGTTTGGTGGTATTATTTTCATTATTTAGCTTTTAATTTAAAAACAGGTTGAGGCAGCGCCCAGAGCTCAGTGGATAGAGCACTGGCCACATATACCCCAGGTTGGCTGGTTCAAACCCAGGCTGGGCCAGCAGTCCCAACTACTTGGAAGGCTGAGGCAAGAGAATCACTTAAGCTCAAGTGAGGTTGCTGTGAGCTTGATGCCATGGTACTCTACCGAGGGCGACAAAGTGAAACTGTCTCAAAAATAATAATAATAATAAATAAAAATAAAAACAGGTTGAATAATACAATATAAAAAATACAAACCCAAACTGTTTATTATAGTATAGTTTATTTAATACAATGTTTAACTATAAAAGTTAATACAGTTTCGAAGTTTAAATTTTGTAAAATGCAGTTTGCAGAAAACAGCTGAACAATTATGGACTAATGGTTAAGAGAAGCAGCATTTTGAAACTAATTTTACAATCGAGAAGACAACAGCTTTATTTCTAAATTTCATTAAAAAAATATACATCACAGTGACTTCTGAGCTAGGAAAAGAAGTGCATTAACTTCATTTGTTTTTTTCCTTCCACAAAGAGAGCAGCCACAACTTTGAACATCCCCACATACAAATACCCAATGCATTTATCAATCTTTCAAAAACACTATGTATACACAAAAGGGGAATAAAATATACAGCATGTGCTTTTGGTAACATGAAATTTGCTTAAAGGAAAAAAAATGGGAGAAACACAACAACCCTGCACTCTCTCCCCTGTACCAAAAAACAAAGAAACCCTCGAAGACTCCCTTCTCCCACCTTGCTGTCGAAATTTTCTTATTCATGTGATTTTCCTCCTTTAATATTTACTGCTTTGTCACACAACAGGACACAAAGTTTGCCTGTGCCTAAATCCTTGAAAGGCAGTTAGTTGGGAAGCCCACTATGAGCAGGTGTGCAAGTCAATAGTGCACTTCCTGGGGCTTATTTTATTTTCTTTAAACAAGTATTTATAATAAAGCACATCTTTTCACAATATATAGGTTATCAGCCTACAATCCTTAGAGAGTTAATTCAATTGTAAACAGATGAATCCTTACAGAAAATACAACCAAAAGAAGACAGAAAAAATACCTATTTTATTTCTTTATATCAGCTATACGATATATATATTTAAAGTACCTTCTGGTGAAGGCAAACTCAAGTTTCTATAGAAATTCACTATAAAAAGTTCAGTGTGATGAAAACTATTGCCGACTGGAATGAAGAACAATAAACCACTGAAAAATATACTAACTTGCTCCATATAGTAGTAAATATAAAATAAATTACAACTGCCAAGTAATACCACTACTTGAAAAACTGGAAACCCATTTTGTGCCTATTAATAACATAAAAAATAAAATCTTCTGTTTAGTTTCATTCCCTCCACTAGGCACAAGAATTCAAAGGCTATTCACAAAGCCAACATGCATCAATATCACACTTGTGCAGAGCAGATTTATCAAGTTAATACCTTGCAACTTCGGAGGGCTTCAATTAAGTAACTTAAAAGAAACATTTGCTGTATGAACTCACCAACCACAAGTTAATGAAAGAATGTTTTAAAACAACCCAGCAGGTTCTCTACTGCTCATTTCATTAATACTAATTTCTGTAGTGTCAACTTCTGTGGCAGACAGCTTACCCAGAAAAATAATTCACATAAAAATAATCATCATGAAAATTCTACCTTCTAAAAAAAAGTTCTTGGTTATCATCAATCAACCAAGAAAAATTAACCAAGTTAATATCTTTAAAAGGATATTAAGTCAAAGATACTTTGACATGAACTATAAGCTCAGACATAACTATAAAATAAATTTGATAGGGAAAAAATAGATGACTTTTAGGAAAACAGTTCAATGTAAAAACTACAGAGGGTATAACTATTAAAATGTAACAAAAAGAAAGGACTATTTGAGCTACATGCTATTCAGCAGATGGCAAGTGCAGACCTTGAGGGTATAGTTAGTGCTGTTTAATCTTTTTCTAAATGTTCTTTCTATTCTCAAACAATCTGATTGTCCTCTCAATTCTTTTATATCAGTTCTGTAAAAAGAACAAAGCTTTAAAAAAAAGGACTATAAATAATGCTTAACTTGGAGTGCCTCTTTTCATAACCCAAACAGGAGAATACTGCTTATACAAATTACTAATTTCCTCCCTATGATTACTTTAAAATTTTAATATTTGGGAAGTCCTTGTCTGTAATTCTAAGCTCTGGAATCAAACAACATAGAAGGATTAATAGTTTTACACAGCATGTACTTCTTAAAAATATATATATATGTAACTATTAGAAATCCTTTCTTAAATAGCACCTTTCTTGAAGCTCAAATAGTTTAACAGGTTTTTAAAATGCAACTTACTGAACTTTAAAACAAATAATAATTTCTTTAAAATATATGTGTAATAGATTATACAATTTGGACACTCAGACTCAATTATCCCTAATCTCAGTTTGTGGTCAGTCTCTAAGGATTCAACATCACTATTTTTATCGTTTTTAGAAAAAAAAAAATTAGAAAGAATCCACTGTGGATATTTGTTTCACAATTTTCCAAACAATCTTATAATCATTACTCTTTCTGCAACAACTACCACAATGCCAAATGTATGATTAACTATATTAACCAATAATGGAAAGTATCAATGTAAGCATTGCTTTATTCAGTACAAATAGCACTCAGTAGCTAGTGGATTTACCAAGAAGCTTCCTTGGTAATAGAGTTGACACTATATAAACTCTATTGAAGTATAAAACTCTCTAGAGACTACTATTAATTGGAATTTTGAATTTTCTTTTCAAATGAGGCAGGTTTTATGTTTGCTGGATAATGTTTCATTTAAAAGAGATATTACAGAATAAAAGGTCACACATCACAAAAATAGCAAAATACAACACACAAAACTCTAAATGGACTTTGGATATGCTTAGTGTTTAACTCTGTAAGCTATCAAATTTTGCAACTTTCTACTCTACTCTAAATGGCAATGTTACACATGCCAAGTTAAAATAACATTAACAATAATGGTATAAAGCCACCTGAACAGAACAAAACCAGAGTCATAAACATGCTATAGCCTATCATGACATAGAAAAGATGCATTTTCTTGCCACTTGAAACTCACAGCTATGAGAGTTAGAGAAGTCAGTTCAACTGAAAAACAACAACAACAACAAAAAGCATGCAGAGTTAACACTCAACTCTATATAGGTTGGAGGCCAAAAAAGAGAAATCTTATAAGTTAATGTGTCAATATTAACAATTTTTAGAATCTGTCTAGCTTACGGTCCTGCATAAGGAATATGTTTTAGTGAGAAAAGTATATTTTTTTTATTATTTTAGGAAGGATAATCATAATAAGACAATGTTCTCCCAAAGCAGTAACTTCAATCTCAAACAAAAAGCAAAACAGAATGGAGAATTTGATTTTCCAAGGTATAGTTCCTGTCAAATGCTGTATAACAGCAACTCAAGGTCCATCAGTGTGTCAACTGAAAAATTACTCTTAGGACTTTTATAGGCAGTTAAGTAAAACAAAACTTGACAGGAAAAGCATTAATATGAAACCAGCTATGGCTGGAACTATAAAAGTATGAAGTGCAATATAAATAACTATTTATTTTAAAGCACAATTACCATAAAATCAGAAATAATGATTTAATAAGATCAAGTGACTAGGATCCTGCTTCTGCATAATTAAAGGAAACTGCTGCAAATCTCTATTATAAATGCAATCAGAAAATCTATACAAGATTTCTTCTAGTAGCTTCTAAAGTTACTTAATTATGAGAAACACAAGCTTTTGTAATAATGTATTGCAGCCATCAGTTAATGCCTGTTTTCAAATGGCTGATAAATCAGGATGCTATTGGCTGATTGTTGCAATACAATAATGCATACATAAAATAGTTAAACACAGCACACAGTATTACACCAAGTGTTTTTCTCATTTCAAGTTTATTAAAACTTTAGCAGTACAAATTATCCAGATGGCAGATTATCAAAAGGTCAACTCAATGAAATCCACATTAGAAAAAAAAAAAAAAAAAGACAAACACAACCCAAAAACAATGAAACGGAAAATAACATAAAGGAGATTCATCAGCAAGTCTCTAAAACTTAAAATTTTAGACAGAATGGAAGTAAGTTTACCCAATTCACTCATCCACTTTTGTCTTCATCTGTTCCAGGGCTTGATTCATGATCAAATTTTTTATTTTTATCATGTACGTGGTCATTTTCTTGACCCTTTGATTTTTGGTTTTCTTTTTCCACTGAGGATCTGGTCTTCTCATCCTCCTTATTTTTTAATGTGGAGGACTTTAATTCATTGTCCTGACTGCTTTGTTTTATTTTTGAGAACGGACTTTGATCTCTGTCAGCCTTTTTTTCCCTGCTGTTACTTGAGCTATTATGATCACGATTTTTAGAGTACATTCTTTTCTCACTCTCAGAATTTTCTTTTCTGTAAGAACTCTTACTTTCTTGGTTTCTGTACTTATCTTTGTTTCTGCTTTGACTTTCTTCTCTCTCTGAGCTCCGTGAATCTCTCCTCCTTCTCTTCCTGTCTTTACTTCTTGATCTTCCTGGTGTTGCTCTTCTCTCTCGGCTTCGTGACCGTCCTCTTCTTCTGTACTCCTGTTCTCTGTGTCTGTGGTACTCCTTGCTTCTGCTGCGATCTCTGTCCCGGCTTCTAGATCGTACTCTTCTGCTCCGTTCCCTGCTTCTGCTCCGTTCCCTGGTTCTACTATTGTAACTGTGTTTACCTTTAGTTATATCACATTCTCTACTCCTGGACTGTGCACGTCTATCCTTTTCCTTACCTTTATTGTAATCATGCTCGTTACTTTTTGATTCTAACTGCTTAGACTTTTCTTTACTTCTACTCCTTTCCTGATCTTTTCCTTTAGAATCAGGCTGTTTTTCTTTTTCTTTAACATTCTCATGATCCCTTTCTTTACTCCTTGACCTCATCCTCTTTTCTTCATGTCTATTATGTTTTGAATCTCTTTCCTTACTTTTTGATTTCTCTTTGCTCTTACTCCTACTTTTAGATTTCACCCTTTTCTTCACTTTGTTTTTATTATATTTATCATCTTTTTCTGAATTTCTTCTGATGTCTCTCTCTTTGCTGTTAGATTTATGGTCTTTAACTTTCTTTTCCTTTTCACTTTTTCTGTTTGGACTCTCAGACACATGCCTGTGATCGGTTATTTTTCTCTCTTTTACTCTAACTGGGCTTCTTTGATTTTCTTTTATTTCATTCAACTCACTCCTAAACAATAAGAAAAAGTAAATAAAGATTTTTTTGAAATGTTATTTGGAAGAGAAAAGTGTACACCATTAACTAAAATTATATTCTAGTTTCCTTAAGGCATTCAGAATTAATTAAAACAACGCAACAAAATGACTTTATATATAGTAGTAAAAATACTTATCACTAAATTTGAAATAACAGTTAAATCTTACTTATCCCCTTTGATCCATCTTTCACCACTTGATACCCTCATTCTTTGAGCTCTCTGCATCTCTTGCCTCCAATGTGGAGGAGTCTCACTACGTCTGAAACGATCCCTTGATCTGGACCTGGAAGGGGTTCGATAACGCTAAGGAAAATTAAAGGGGGGAAAAAAATTAATGTACAAAAACATTAAACCATTACAACAATAGCTAAAGAGTATATATTTCAGGTTTAAATAAAATGTCTGAAATTTCTATGCACTCTAAAATTACTAAGATTTCCCAATAAATAATAAGGCAGATAAACATGTTGGAAATTCCAAATAAAAAACATCAATCATATGAACTCTGGCCACTCAAGTCTTCTCTAGGGAACAGTCCTATTCAAGTGATGCTGCTAGAGCATGCAAAGTGCAATAATCCTCAAGTCGCTAAGTTTCTAGCTGAATGTCATTACACTTGACTGTTTCAAAGCAAACATTTACCATAATGAGAAAAACTGTCCAAAGGTACAGACGTTTATTTATTCAACCAATACTCAGCCCTTAGGGTGGCCAACCATTCTACTGAGTACCAAGAAAACATTAGTAAGCCAAGATATATCTGATTTTGCTTTCCTGGAACTTACAGTCTACAGAACTAGGAGAACACCATGTGAATGGACATATAGTCACAGATGTTAAACATCTGTAGCTTATATGTAGCTATAAGAGAATCAGTATGAAAGGAAAAGGTGGTCAGAGAATACCTAACAAAGAGAGCTGACTTAGTATGAGAGCGTGAACAGTTAAAAGGATACAAACTGAGAACTAAAGGATGTTTATAGTGAGTTACCTCGGAAAGGGTAATAAGGAAAAGAAGGTAAAACATAGTAAGGACAGATGGGTGAGGAAAAATATATAAGGTATATGAAATACTATGTTTGAAGGTTCTGAGACAGGAAAAACAGAGCATGTTTTAGCAATGAACAGATTATAAGACAGATAAAGTATAACTAAGCTAAAAATTGTAAAAAAAAATGGTACTTGGTGGCTAACATCTATAATGCCAGCACTTTGGGAGGCTGAGGCAGGAGGACTGCTTGACCACAGGAGTTGGAAGTTGCAGTGAGCTATGATGATGGCACTGTATTCTAATATGGACAACAAAGCAAGACTCTGTTGCCAAGAGGAAAAGGAGAAAAAGAAAGAAAGGAAAGAAAGAAAAGGAAAAAAAGAGAAGAAAGGAAGAAAGGCAGGGGAGGAGGAAAGAAGGAAAAGAAAGAACTAATGGGCTCAGCGCTGTGGCTCAATCAGCTAAGGCACGTACACCTAAGGTGGCGGGTTCCAATCCCCAGCCCGGGCCCATCAAACAACAATGATGGCTGCAACCAAAAAATGGCCGGGCGTTGTGGCGGGCGCCTGTGGTCCCAGCTACTTGGGAGGCGGAGGCAGGAGACTCGCTTGAGCCCAGGAGTTGGAGGTTGCTATGAGCTGTGATGCCA
>CAUYQV010187088.1:0-77343 GCA_963574575.1 Galagoides demidoff | reverse complement strand
AAAAAAAAAGAAAGAAAGAAAGAAAAAAAGAAAAGAAACAGGGAAGTCAATTATAGAATCAAGGCAAATAGATGTTGATCAACAAAGCAAAAACATACTTGGTTAGTAATGTGAAACTAATATGCCAGGAATATAGAAAGCTCTGAGATAGTGCTAAAAATCTGAATGTGCATTTACTTCTAAACCTGCCAACCTCTATTCCCTTTATCCAAATAATTGTCACCATTTTCTCCTTCTCTCTCATATGTTCTCCCAATTTCTTTTTTGCTTACTCCTATTTCTCAATGTGGTGAGCAATATAGCGATTTATATGTATCTGGAAAGGAGGGAGCCTTGAAGACATGAGGCCCAAAATTCAGCATGAAATTTCCCCTTGAGGCAGCCATCAACTCCTAGCTGTGCTTACATAAGGCAAAATAAGGCAAATCTCTAAAGAAAATATCAGGTCGCAGCAATAGGGAAGTTAAGAAGCTAAGCAGAGATTTTTGGCAGCCATCTAACATTGTGTAGATAGAACTTGGATTTCATGATGGGCAAGGTGAAGCTCTGACAAATAGCCTCATGCTTTGGGCTAAGACTCCAGAAAGGACATTAACAAAGGGTTAGCAGTAAGCCAAAGCATTAAAGGTCATCTTGAAACAGATCAGGCTCTCATTATCTATTACTATTTTGCAAACCATCTCATAACTCGGAGGCTTAAGACAACAACTTACTATCTTTCACAGTTCTAGGAGTTGACAGGATTAGCTGGGTGATTCAATGTCCTTCATGTACAGACAGACAGTGTTTGAGACAGAAGTTATTTGGAGGCTTCTTCATTCAAGTGTCTGAAGCCTGGGATAGGAGGTTTGGAATAGATAGGGCCTGATTGAACACTTACCTCTGTGGCAGTTGTTTCCACATGACTAGTTTGGGCTTCCTAAAAGTCTTAATGTAGTTGGACTTCTTGTATGATGACTGGCTTTCTCCAGAGTGGGCATTTAAAAAGATAGGGAGTGGAATTGCTAATATCTTAAAACCTGGACCAAAAAATGGCAAATGCCAGTCTTCCATATTATACTGCTCAAAAGCCATCCTGGAGCCCACTCAGTTATAAGAGGAGGAAAACTAAATCCCTCAACTCAATGAAAGGAATGTCAAAGAATGTGAGGTCATTTTTATTATGTCCTACCCTGTATCTAACAAAGCTCTGAACCTAGCCTCAACTGGATGAAGCTGATCTTCACATGTTCTGTCTGTCAGAAAAATTTAATCCACCAGAGAGAATTATTACTTCATTCAGAGACCCTTTACATTGTTCATGTACAGTGTTTGACATTCAATGAAAAATCATTAGAAATGCCTAGAAATATGGCCCAATAACCAAAACGAAGAGAAAGGTAAACAATAAAAGTAACGTCAGATGTTGGAGTTATTATTTAGGACATTTAAAATAATTACGATTAATATAAACAAGAAAAAAAGTTAAAAGATGGAGAAGTTAGCCTGAAAAGTGGTATCTATAAAAAATAACAAATTCAAAGAGAAGTGATAAAACTTAAAAATATCAGATATTATGAATTCAGCAGATTAAATGTGGAATGAGAATGGATTGCTAAATTGAAATATAGGTTAGCAGAAAATATTCACATCTAAACACAGAGAGAAGAAAAAGACTAAAAATATAGAATGAGTGTATGAAATATGTGTTAGATAGCTAAAATGACTGCCATATGTTATTGGAGTTCCAGGAACAGAAGAGATAGAAGGAAACAGAAACAACTCATTTCAAGGAACATTGGCCAGAAATTTTTCAAAAATTGAAAGGTATCAAGCTCATAGGTTCAGGAAGTGCTATAAATCCCAAGAAGGATTAATACAAAGAAAACCACATTTAAATACAATATATTCAAACTAACAAAATAAGAATACAAAGAAATATATCTTTAAAGTAGCCGGAAAGAAGACACCTTCCTTCAAAACAAGATTGACCTTTCAACAGAAATGTTGAATGCCAGAATTCAAGTGAATGACTGATGTCTTGAAAGAGTTGGAAGGAGATAGCTACCAATTTAAAAGTCCATATATAACGAAGATGTCCTCATAATATAAAGCAACATAAAGATAGATTTAGACAAATAAAAAAGTGAAAAAAACTAAAAGAAATAATAAAAGTAGGGGAGAAAGATCTTCTATGAAAACAAAATAATGTAGGAAGGACTGAAGATCATTGTGGGGATGGAAGAGATGGAGAGATTTAAATAAGGTGTGATCATTAATCAAGACGATTATAAAATCTTTCAAGTTTAAAAATATAAAGAGAATTATACAAGAAAGCAACAGTATAGAAGGCAATGAAGGGTAGTAATGACAGTTGAAGTGCTGTTCGATTGCATTGTCTAGGAAGTAGTAAAAAAACTAATGTTAGGAATACTGTCATAAATTGACATAATCTTTAAAACTTTTATTAAGAGATAAACAGAAAAATAATTTTTAAAATAATTAATTCAAAAGAAGGTAAGAAATAATAGAGTGAAATTTGTTTCTACAAAAAAAAATAGATGTGGTAAATAGAAAATCAGATAATAGATTTAAATCAGATAATAGATTTAAAACCAATGTATCAGCAATTACATTAAATATAAATAAATTAAAGACTTCAATTAATAGGCAAAGACTGTTAGAATATATACAGAAAAATAAAGTCCAACTATATGCCCCCTACAAAGTACAAACTTTAAATACAAAGCATGGAGAGCCAGAGTAAAAGTATTGAAAGGGATATATCATGCAACACTAACCAAAAGAAAGCTGATATGACTATTTAGAATAATAAGACAAAGTAAACTTTCAGGCATAGCATCACTACCAATAAAGGAAGTATTTCATAGGAAAAAGACACACACAATATAAAGTAAAGCCAATAAACAAAAGAGGAAATTGACAAATTAAAATCATTGCTGGAAATTTCAACTCAATGGTCTCAGTAATAAATAGTATTAACCAGCCAACAAACAGACAAAACCCCCAAACACAAAGCAACAGTTACAAAAATGAATAAAATATAAACAATATGAATGACGTATTAATAAATATGAACCAATTGCCTTCTATAGAACACCACAAATCTTTAAAAAAGGATGTTTTTCAAGCACACATGAGATTTGTGCCAAAATAGACATATGTGGAGTCAAAAAGAGCGTCTTACCAATTTTAAAAAAGGTGAAAATTTAATACTACAGATTCAAATGAAAGTGAAATTAGGCTTGAAATCAAAATAGAAAAATAATAAGTAGAGTGTCATTTAGAAGATTAATTAATATACTTCTAAAAACCCATGGGTTAAGAAGAAGTCACATTTTGCAGTAGAAAATATCTTTAACCAAATAGAAAAGAAAATATGATATAGCAAGACATGAGGATGTACTTAAGGCAAAAAGAAAAAAATTTCAGCCTTAACTGCCTGTCTTAGAAAAGAAGACAGGCTAAAACTCAATCATTTAAACAAATACCTCAAGAAGAAACAGAAGAGCTAGCAAAACTCTAAGAAAGTGACAAGAAATAAATAAGAAGGATAAGACTAGAAATAAATCCATAATAAATACACAGCAGAAAAAAATAGGAAAATCAAAAATTGGTTCTTTGGAAAGATTAATAAAATCAATAAGACTCTTGCAAGATTGATCAAGAGAAAATTCAAATTATTAATATTAGGAATAAAAAGAGGAATATCAGTACAGATCTTATAGCCATTTAAAAATAATTAAAGAAAACTATAAAAAATTTGTATCAATTTCACAATGTGAATAAAATGATGTTCCAGTGTCTTCAAAAATCCCTTGATAAAAAAGAGATAGAAAATACGGATATTTACTTCTGAAACCAAAAAAGAACATTTCAGAGCCAGATGGTTGCACAGGTAAATGCTACCAAACACAGAAGAAAATTATTGTTGTTCTTACTCATACCCTTCTACTAATGCCCAGTCCTTTGTTAAATGCTAAGAATGCAAAGAAGAATAAGACAATGTCCTCACTTTAAAACACAAATGGGTTGACAGACCAGCAAACAATAAACAAAAATGACAATAAAATGTGGAGGGCACCACTGCAGAGGCATAAGCTTAGTGGTTTGGCCGCACACAGCTGATTTGTCCTGAAAGAATCTACACAGCTTAGTAGAGAAGGTATATTTGAGTTAAGACTCTAACATTAGACCGGAAAGCCTGCCAGACAGAAGAAAGGAGGAAGAGCTGGCATTCTCGGGGAAGGAAAACAGGAAGAGCAAAAGGCTCATGTTGGATGAGCATAGTATGTTACGTCATTAGGGCAGCCTGCTCTAATAGGGATAGATGCATGAGGTGGGAGCAGCCGGGAAAGGTTGTCAGTGAGCCACTCTTGTCTTATTATTACCTCTTGTCTCTAGACTCCTACGGTTGAGTTCATTGCCTTTTCTTTTTCTATGCTTGTTTAAAATAACCTTGGCTAGAGGCATGGGTCAAGGGGACAGTAGGAGGAAGAGTATGAGAAGAGGAGACTAGAGGGATTCTAGGAGGAGGGAGGGGAAACAAGGCTTTGCCATTGCTGCAGATGTGTAATCCTGCTGCCTCCCCCCACTGTGACAATGGGACTCTGGTATTGATCCGGAGCCCCAGCTGTCCCTACTCTTCCAGTTTTGTTTTTCCTACTGACTTTCTTTTCATGCCAACTCTCCTGATATCTGGGCTACAATTTACGATAGTAAAGGCTAAAATTGACCTGCTATTGGATAGATTGTTGGGATAACAACATCCAGGCTCCCAGATTGGAAGGAAGCATCTGCAATTTATCTCAAACTCATTGCAGGACAATTTATGTGCTGGAGAAACCAGAGTAACAACCGTAACAAATTTGTTTAGCAGACCAGACAGGGTAGCATACAATTATGCTATTATATTGTTGAAATAAGCTTCCACGCGTTGGGAACAAAATCACAGAGGAAAACAAGAAAGCCTTCTGAAGTCACAGAAGGTCTCAAATGGGTGATGTTTTCATCATGACCATCCAGGACAGAACAGAGCATAAACAATCCCAAATTGTAAAAAAGCACAGTTATAAAACCCTGGGGAAAATACTAATGGGGAAATACTGGCTATCCATATCGCTAAGACTATATTGGTAGGAAACCAGACCAACCAACCAATGCAGTTAGACAACCAGATGATGCAGTGTTAAAAGAAAGCATGAAGCTTATTGCTCAATCAATTTTGTTGTTTGACGGAGTTTGATCAGCATCAAAGAATCTCTTGGCTTCACAGAATTGGGATAGGTTCAATTGTGTTCAAGGAGGTTAGTCTCAAACAAATAGTTTGAAGTCCCAGAACTAAGACTAGAAGTGAGGCCAAGGACCTTGAATGCTCTCTGTGATTTCCCCCCTTGATTAATTGGCCTCTGGCAGACTTTTGTTGTGTTTTCGTCTGGGGTTATTTTGGATGACGTTCCTCTTGTCCCATTTCAAGCCTTGCTAGCGGGCTGCTGGGTTCTTACTAGTATCTCCTCAAATGCCTTCTGTTCGACATCATTTTCCCTTCCTCCCAGAGATGAAAACAACAAGCAACTGAAAATGTCAAGAGTACTGGGTATAATTGACATTAGAAAATGCCTGGCCTCGTTCTGACTAGTTGGCACCAGGTTCAGGGCCAAAGGAGTCTGTTTACTGCCTGCAAACGTTTTGTTGACCTGAAAAAAGTAGGTTCATGGAATGTAACATTTTCTGATAGGGAAATGCTACAGTAAAGGATTCGTGGTTGGTCATTTTGAACATTTGGCTCTCATCTACAAGTCAAATGTTTATCAAAAGCCTATTATACCTCACGTGTGATGTGCTTTTCTAATAGATGTTGTGGTAAAGGATTTTAGTCAGTCATTTTGAAAATTTTGGCTCTCGTTTGCAAGTGAAATATTTATTGAAAGCCCACTATATTTCAGCTGTGATGTGCTCTGTGAGAATGTTTAGGGAAGTGTTTTCCAAACCGAACATCAGGATATTAATACATGTTCTTTTGACAAAATGGTTTACAGCCAAAAGAAATTGCAACATAAATGCTCCCCTTTGAATCTTGTGCATATTAAAAGAATAAAGCTTCTGATAAGTCTTGCAGTTAAGAAACATGCTTAATTTTGCTTTGCTTAACCCAGTATTTAATTTTCTTAGATTTTTTTTTTTCTGACCACGGAAGACCTCATTCTAGAACATTCATCATGAGATAAGGGGCTCTGGAAAAAGGGAATGGAATTAGTCTTCTCTGCTCTCTCTGTATGTGGAGGGGAGTGGAAATGAAGGAACCTTCCTGAAATACATTAGCCCAGTGCTGCACTGAAAATGGTTATTAGGAGAAATTTGGTAACAAAATGTGGATTAGTGGCAGAAAAAGACTGATGCAAACATTCACCCAAACTATTTTTCCTCTCCTCTTTACTCCCTTTTTGTCTCCTTGTTCTCATCTCTGCTACTTTTCTTGGGCCTGATGCAGTAGTTTTTCTTGAATTCTCTTGTTGTAAGCTATCCTGCTCGATCCCTTTCTGCCAGTTCTTTATAATGCTGTACATTCAACATCATAAAAGCAGTTAAAAAAGAGGTTTGGCTTCACGTTCTCATTCACTAAGTATGATCAGGCATCACCAATCAAAAGCTGAGTCACAAGTACTAATGAGACAAGTTTGGAGACAGATGCTTAGTGTGGTTGAGGGACGCACAGCTCAGAATCTCTCCCAGACATGAAGACTGTCCTGAGGTGGGTAGGTCAGAGAATTTCCCCAAGTGGAAGATTATATTAATCATGCCAAGAGTCAATAGGATCATTAAATCCTAGATGGTGTGAGTCAAATGGTCTGGTGAGTAGCCAGAAACATAATGATGAAGAAAATCTTTGCTGAAAAAGAATAGCTCTGGTAGCTCTCCGAATTGGAAAAGAGTGAAGAAACTTCTCTGGGAATAAAGTAGCTCAGTTTAGTTCTTTTTCAACTTTGGATTTCAAAATAAACTCTGGGAAAATACCTGGTTATAAGAAAGTCCTATGAATTTTCAGGTGCTTCTGGGTACAGAGGGTGGTAGTATCATGTTTCCTAATGGAGGTCAAAGTCAAGTACAATGCCCCCCCCCCCCCGCAGTTTCACTTTTCATGGTTTCAGTTACCCATGGTCAACTGCAGTCTGAAAATATTAATGGAAAATTCCAGAATAAAGCAATGCATGTGTTTTAAATGCTAAATCACAATTTTAGTTCATTTCATCATGCAGGTGTTTTATCATCTTCCATCATCACAAGAAAAAGTATTCAGTACAATAAGATATTTGAGAGAGAGACCAAAATCACATAACTATGACCAATATATTGTTATAATTTTTAGTTATTGTTGTTAACCTCTTACAGGGGTGTCTAATTTATATAATAAGCTTTATCAAAGGTATGTATGTATAGGTGAAAATACCATATATATGGGGTTTGGTCCTGTCCACAGTTTTAGGTGTCCACTGGGAGTCTCAGAACACATCCTCTGTGGATGAGGTAGAACTACTGTAGGGATATACTGAGCAAGTGTTTTGAAAACGTTAATAGAAAAATATCTCACTAATAAAAGATAGTGTTACTAATAAATTGAGAATATTTAACATCCCATTTGGTCTGGGAACATAATTAAATACATGTGTTTCCCCAGAGCTTGGTTCTCATTGATTTTTTTCATCAAAAGCCCCCCGATGGGCTCTTCCCTAGAATCTGAGCACTACAGGGGAGACAAACTATAAACAGACACTTCCACTACTGCCTGGGAACTGCGTTGGCACGTGAGATGATGACAGCACAGATAGGAGCCATGGAGTCGAGCAGGGGTTTGGGAAGGACAGAGATAGTTTGGGGTATTTAAAAAGGCTCTGTAGAGGGAGGGATGCTTGAGCTAGGATACCTAGAGGACAGGAGTGAAGGGAAGAGACTGGGAAAGACATTTGGGGGAGTGGCAGCAACATGGACAAAGACACAGAGGCAGGAACCTTCACAGTTCTATGAGGTGGTGACATAGGAAGTAAGTGGACCTAAGGGTAGGCCGGGCATCCATTATCCTGCCACAACAAAGTGCCACACACGTAGTGACTTAAAACAAGACACATTTATTATCTTACAGTGTAGTTGCTCTGACATCTGACAAGGGTCTTGCTGGACTAAAATCAAGGTGTGGCAGGGCTGTGTTCCCTTCTGAAAGCCCTGGGAGGACCCATTTCCTTGTGTTTTCTAGCTCCTAGAGGCAGCCCGTATTTCTTGGCTAATGGCCCCTCCTTTCATCTTCAAAGCCAGCAAGATAGCACGTCTATGACCCTGTTTATGTTGTACATCTGTTTCTCTGACCAGAGCTGGGAAAGAGTCTCCATTTCCAATGGTTAACTCATGGGGTGGATTGGACCTACTTAAACAATGCAAGATAATCTCTCTATTTCAGTGTTTGTACCTTTAATGACATCTGCAAAATCCCTTTGGCCATGCAAGATGACATAGTCACATGTTCTGGGGATTAGGGTGTGGGCATGTTTGGCGGGTCATAATTCTGCTTACATAGGCAGGGATGACTTTGCCCAGACAGGGAAGGACCACATCATGAATGGAGGCCCTGTGTGCCTGCCATGCTCATGAGAGACGTTCAGACTTCTCATTTCCACTTTGCATTGACTCCCTTGCCAATGCTCTGCCGTTTGGGGACCACAGCCCCAATGACTCATTGACAAAAGGAATGATTGAGGATGAATTGCTTTTTAATACTCTCAATGGTGCCTCTGACCCTAGGCAGTTCAGCTCCTATAACAACTGTAATAAAAAAGCTATTTGTCTTCTCTTCCATACTTACCTGAAGATACACACAAAGATAAAAGTGACCTATTTCCATAGATGCTACCAAGTTTCTGCTTCTCTAAGCCAGGCATCCTCAAACTGCAGCCCACCTAGGACATTTATCCAGCCCACCAGGTGTTTTTGCTGTCACTGTCTGTCCTGCTTAGCAGCCAACTCATCCCGGGGCCCACAGTCCGGCCCTCCAACGGTCTGAGGGACAGTGAACTGGCCCCCTGTTTGAAAAGTTTGAGGACCCCTGCCTAAGCTATCACCATCCTTTCCTTTATATTTGATTTTCAGTTAAGTGAACATAAAAAAGATACTACAGATTCTACACTGACCTAATGAGATAAACTTACAAAGATAAAATTGGTCCCGAATAATTTAGTTCTTTAAATTATCTTATTCTGTATCTTATAGAAGAAATCTTTGAGAAAATTGAGTATTTTCAAGCTTTTGTCCTCTTTCCACATTGTTCCCATGTGCAGTCTTCCTTAATAATTGCCCATCAACATAAGTGATTGTTTTGTTTTAGAAAGAGTCTCACTGTGTCATCCTAGGCAGAGTGCTGTGATGTGGTAGCTGACAGCAGCTTCATATTTTTGGGCTCAAGCAATCCTCTTGCCTTAGTCTCTTGAGTTGATGGGACTATAGAAGCTAGCCACCATGCCCAGCTAGTTTTTCTATTTTTAATAGAGATGGAATCTCACTCTTGCTCAGGCTGGTCTTGAAGTTCTGAGCTCAGGCAATCCACCTGTCTTGACCTCCCAGAGTGGTAAATTGAAGGCATGAGCCACCACACCTGGCAAAAAAACAAGCAATTCTTAATGGAACTTAACCCTTAGTTTGACAAAAACTGATCTAGTCACTCTCCATAATTTTATGAACGAGGAAACTGACACCCTAACAGGTTAAGCATGACTTGCTCAATGTCACATTTAGCTCCAAATCTAGGATTTGATCCTGGCATCATTTCCATCTACACTTTTAAGCTTCAGATTTTAGATCAATTTAGTTTCAAGTTTAATTTTCTCTCTGGATTTCCAATGAGTCTTTGTTAAAAGCAAAATCATTTTTGCAATTTAGACTCTTGGTGTTTTTGGCTTAGTCCTCCATTTTAGAGGTTTTACTATTTTTGCTGGAAAAGTAACATTCAAGAACTAAAACAGTGGCATGCAGCCTCTTTCTATGCCCCACTCACTTCTTTTCGACAAGGAGAGATTAGCTCTGTTGACTTATGTCTCTGTTTAAAAACTCATGTTTTCTTTATCTTTCTTGTAAGGCTCACCCTCTCCTACTTCCTCTCTATTTCCAGTCCTCTTCCTGTTAACAAATTCCCAAACTCTACTGGCCTCCTTGCTTCCTCCTGGTCTAATACTGTCAAAGGGCAGACACACATACCTGCAGCCCTGGATGTGAATTTAGCAGCTTGTCCATATTTTTTGCTTGGGTCTTCTCTGAGTCTTTACCCCCAGGTGCTAACTAATTTCCCTCCTCCTTGCTCTATTTTTTCCCTTCTGAAGGAAATGTACTCAGTGCCATCCACATCATAGTTTTCCTTCAGCACAGTGAGCTTCTCAGAAAAGATGGCTATATTGAGCATTTACGTGGCACCTTCCCCCTCAACAATTAAAAACCTTCCACAGGGGAAAGATTTACCATCTTGATTACATTGCTGTTGAGAAGTGGAGGTGGATAGTAGGTGCAGAATGATACTAGAGGGTGGGAAGAAGATATATTGTCAGTTACACTTTACAAATGAAGCAACTTAAGTAAAGATTAGGTCTGTCCACCGATTTCCTCTGTCATCTGGGACCTTCAGGGAAGTTATAATGTTGGAAGATTGATTGACTGATTGGCATGTTTAGAACTAAATCCAGTTCTCCAGCAAGGATACTTAAAATAGAGAGATCTTCACAACTACAGATGAGCACATTATAAAAATTTAGGCAGGACCAGTTGCTATAGTACACAGCATGTCACACTAATGACAGGCACTGTCTATGGTCACAAGGTACTGGGTTCAGACCTTATTCTGCTCCTTCCTCCTAAATCTCCATGAGGCTCCATTCTCTCGTCTATGAAGCAGAAATAGACTAATATGACTTTCGGGTTATTTTCGAGATTAAGGGATGACAAAGGCTTTAGCACATTTGAAAACTGATGAGAAGGATCCAATAGACAAGAGATTCAAGATGTAAGAGCGACAGGATGACTTGTAAAGCAAGGTCCCTCCTGATAAAGCAGGGCAGGAGGAATAAGCCTCAGCTGGGAAGAGGGCCCCTAGTGCACAGTGGCGCGAGGCAAGGTGGAGGGACGGCTGCCGGAGTGCCTGGACCTGTAAATGTGGAGCGGGGAAGTTGGAGGATGTCCTCTCAGAACAACTTTATTTTCTCTGTGAAGTAGGAGTTGATGCCATCTGCTTTGAGTATTGGGCGGTGTGAGGAAGTTAGAAGATTGAGGACAGTGGAGAAACCCTCACCACAGAGAATAGGACAGAGAACTGATAACAACTCAGTAGAATTTCTTGGCAGTGTCTCATGTCCTGTTGCAGATGCTGACCATGAACACATCATGGAAACACTCTGCTCTGTTGTATTTTCTGCAATGATGCTCAGCAACCTTGGTCCAGACTTGGATTCACTAAGAGAGGCCAAGTAGATGTGATGAAAGGACAGTGGGCAGAGGAACTGCGGAAATTGATAAGATGGTGGTTTAAGTAATAGGGTGTTGAGCATAAGTAGGATAGGGGGTGGAGTGAGGGGAGAAGACACTGATACAGGGAGTCTTTGCAAGGGCAGCCAAATGAATTCAAAGAGCTGGTTAATAGAAGGAACTGAATGAGCCACTTAGAAAGATAAGAGTTGTGAGGTGTTTTAGTTCTTGATTTTAGGTGGAGCAACTGCTCTGGGTCTTAACAAGGCCCAGGGAAAGGCAATGAAAGCACATGACCAACATTTGGGGTAGAGGAGAGGACCACTGGAAATAAAGAACTCAAGGCAGTGTGCACCAGTGTGCACCAGGTTGCTGGGTATTAATAGAGATGATAAAGTCCCATAGGATGTTGATGTTAAGATCTGGTTGTAGAGACCAAGATGTGGTAGATCATAGTAACATGGAGGAATCAAGGATGGTAGCTCCAAAAGCAAGAGTCTCAGTGGAGCTAGAGTTTTTGGAATGATAGTCTGGAAATGGCAGGAAAACAAGGAGAACCCTGCCCCTTCCTCTGGACTCCAGCGTATATGGCTGAACAAATTCTCCTTGAGGAAACTGTATAGAAAGAAACCAGTATTCTGCAAAATAAGGACAATAACACCTCCACTTTAGAATTATTAGAATTAAATGAGATGGTGTATGTTGAATGCCTGCCATGTAGAACACGGTGGTTTTATATATTTAAAAACAATACAGTTAACAATGCACATAATACTGTGCTAAGTACATTTTGTATGTTATCTCATTTTCACTCTTAAAAGTCTGATAGTGTACATTATATTATTGTCTGCATTTATGAATAAAGAATTTAGGTTTTGGAGGGGTTAAGTAACTTGGATAGGTCTTTTGCCTTAGAAATGGCAACGTGAGCCCAGGCAGTATAGGGCCAGAGTCCACACTTTTAAATGCTATCACGTACTGACTATCTTTGTTTTGAAACAACTCTATCAAATTGTCCATGTGAATAATCATTTAAACTAAGCCTAATGTAAGTCAGGATCTGAGGAAGGCAAAATTTAAGGGGTAAATGTGAATGTTCCCCAAAGCACAGTGTTTATGCTATTTTTATCATGAAAATCCCATTAACATCATACCCTACGTGTAGGTGATTAAAGACGGTCAATAATGTTATTGAGCATCCTGGTGTCTCAAAGTCTATCTAGCAGGCTATTTTGGACTGTTTGATCTTGATTGATGAGTATGAAATAACAATATGAGTCAGGGAAGGGATGAAAATGTATCTGGAGTAAATGTAGCTAATTGTAGGCCTAGGAGGAAATAAAAAGCCTTATGTTGGCATATGAGGAGTGATGAGAGGGCTAGTGCGGGAGAGATGGGGACTTCAGTCACCCGCATCTGCTTGACAGGATCAGAGAAGGGAGATGGAGGGGGATGTGACATTCTTTATGGGCTTTGCAACAGGAGAACTGTCATTTGGATTGAGCAGTGCCTCTCAGGGGACAAACAGGGCACAATTAAGAGCCCAGAATTTCCAAGAACTCAGAGTTCTTCTCAAAGAGGGCAGCAGCAATGGCCAAATCACAAGGACCTTCACTGGGCCTTGGATGCTTCAAGGACCTCCTGGTCTCATTTAACATTCTTAAAATTCTGAATAAATAGGAACATTCACATTCTTTCCTTCTCTGAGGAGCAAAGATTTTGGGTACCTTAATGTCTTCAAGATATCTAGACATAGAAAGGGTACACAGGGATTCGGTTTATACCAGGGATGCTCGAGATCACGTCTGGGCATGGGGTGATGGTGACCATCGCTCTCTAGTGGTCGAGACTGGAGAGGAGGTAATCGTTAGAAGGGATTAATTGAATGAAAATAAACCTTTCCCTTTCCTATTCCTTATTTTTCCAAGAGGAAGAATTGCTTTGCTCCAGCTCTCAAAGGAGTAAAATAGTACCTCAATTGATCCTTAACCCCTGGGGACGCTGTTGCTATTTTCCTTGCTAGATTTTCTGGGATAACACGTAATGAAGTAAAGATGTTACCTTTCTAAATTGTGGTACTGAATGACCAGCCTGGTCTTGTTTATCAGCAAATGGTACTATTTTGAGAAAAGAGAAGTTTTAAAAGTACATTCAAAGCCAATGAGTTCCAGGGAAATTTTTCTGAAGTATCTAGTGAGAACTTGCAGGCAGCCACAGCTTCATTCTCTCCTTTGTTTCAGAAGTCCAGTCCCTGACGTGCTGGTTCTCAGAATCATCAGGGAAAGGTGAAACTCTTCCTGGCAGGTACTGAGATGTTTGGTTTGTTTAGAATCTACAGTGATCCCAAGAACGTCAATAGGTGTGTTTCCATGTAAACCACAAAACAAAAAGATGACTCTAGTTAAATCTAGTCCCTGTAGACTGGAGTGGTGTAGCTAAAAAAGAAAAATATGTACCTATTGCAAAACCTGGTGCTTCTGAAGCCAATTCTGCCAGGTTCACAGAGCGGACCTTTCTGGAAGGCTTTACAAGGGTCCTGTCAGTTCTGATTAGGATGGCAAGTCCTAGCTCTTTCCATTACGGCTTGTCAGTTTTTTCATTAAAGATCATGGCTTTTTGGAACACAAATGTCTGGGGTGATCCGAATCCCGCAGAATCTGCTGATGGCATGCAGTATAATGGCACACAGCACATCTTTGCCTAACTTTTTAGTGTGAAATTCCAAGTTTTCTTGGAATTGGTAAGTCTAGTCTTTCCCACACGATCTGGTACAGCTGTTTTCAGATCCAGGAAATCCTTGGACAGAAAGCAGATCTGCTGCTTTCTGGGATGTGAGGAGCTTTATAGGAGGGTGTAAGAGATTCCTGGCATATAAACTGGACGCGTCTCAATTGTTCCATTTCCTTTTGGAAAAAGTTACCGTCAGCACTATTGACCAGATGTACTTCTGTTGGCATCCAGAATTATGATTAAGAATAAAAACAAAGAGGCAGATTTTTGCCAGGAATTTGGGTACCTCCACCTATTAACTGTCTGGCCCTGGGTGATCATCTATGCTCCCTGGGAGATGGTTTCCCCTTGGGTACAATGAAATGGTTGGGTGTGTTAGCATCTAAACCCCTCCTAGTGGTAACAATCCAGAATATTCCAGAGAAAATGAAAATGTCTTATCAGTTTCACAGCACTACCCCAAAGAACCAGTAGATGGCAGACTCGCATTATAGTCTGAAATTGATACCACTGTGATGCTGGTCACATTGTCAAGGTAGGTACAGTGTGCTGACCATTTAAAAAAATGTTATACTAACCAGAGGGTTCATGGACTCCTAGGCAAAGATTCTCTTTTTTGACATCTTTTCACACTATACTTTGACAGGTAATATACCCGTTGGAGCAAACCATGCATTTCTGCTCTTACCCACTCTCATTCTTTCATTCAATTCCCATTTGTTGAATGTCCAGTATGTTCCAGGTCCTGGGATAAGTGCTAAGGATATAGAGATAAACCAAAAAAGACTCCCCTTGCACTCAGGAAGCTCATCCTTCAGAGGATGAGACATGCCATTGGATAGGTTGTCATTGTGGTGAGAGTCCACAGAGAAATACGCAGTAGACCCTCCGGCCTGGATGCTGGAGGAAGGTGACAGGAGTAACCTCCCTGTGTAGTGCCGGCTGTGCGAGGATGGGTGAAGGCTGCCTTAGCACACAGGAAATTAGTTGGGGGAAAGAAGTGACCCAAGCAGAAGGAAAAGTACCTGCCAGGCTGCATAAGGCGAGAGAAGGGAAAGAGTATTGTAGGAGCTACAAGAAGCCAGAATGACCACCACCAGGCAGAGGGCAGTATGAGATGAGAACAGGTCTCATGGGGCTCTCTAGCCCATGAAAAGGTGACAATTGATCTCACGGAATTCTTAATTTCCCCCACGATGCTGTTGGCAAGGGTGACTCTATCAGATTAGGTAGCTGGTATCTCAGTGGGCAAAGAAATCTGAGCCAAAAAAAGAGAACAGGCTCATTTTGTCTGAGAAGTCATAGGGGAGGAAGGGTATGGGCATAATACCTTTCCTTACCCAGCATAAGGGTTTAGCCTGACATACCTATAACACAGGACAAGTTAACAAGAGAATAGCATAACAAATTTATTTAACTAAAATTTTATTTGGAAATGGATACTCAAAGACCCAGGGAAATTTGTCTACTTTATGAAGACACTGAAGCATGAACAGCTATATGGATATGATTGGACAGAAGGGATTGATCTAATGGTAAAGTACTGAAGAGGGATCCCAACAAGGCCTGTCAGCTCAGATTCTTCTTGGCCTCTCTGTGTAGCATCCCTTGCTCTGGGTATGAGGTAGAACTTTTCTGGAATGAATGTCTTCAAGGGAGAAGGGAGAGAGAAATACCTTTTTGGGTTTTATAGCTTGCTTTGAAGGACAGGGATGCTAATTTCTATGACCCGTGCTGGTAAAGAGGAATTCTGGTTTCTGTGACACACTTTGGGGAGAAAGAGAAGGTCCAAGTAAAAGGGTGGGAGACCTTGTTTCTGAGGCTATTCTGATGTCCTTCAGTTCAAGGACTCAGCACACCATGGTGCCCTGCTTTGGGGTACTGTGTTCTGTGCCCTGACAAAGTGGAAGGGCAGAACTTGAAGATCTTATTGATGATTGATTTTAGCTTAGATTAGTTCAGATCAGGAGAATATTCAGTGCATTTGGGGGAATAATTAATCCATCTTTTACTGGCCAGCACTCCATATGGCAGCAAATAGCCTGTCAAAGTGACATAACCATCTCTAACATGTCTGCATACCATTTAACATATTCTCCTTAACACTCATCATAGCTACCCTGCGTGCCACGCCGTAGGATTGCCACTTTCAGCACAAGAATTTGTGACACTGTTTACCAAAGAAACCACAGTGCTTGGCTGAAGAGGCCCATGCCACCCCTCATGTTGCCTGCAAGGCCCTCCCTCATCATGACTCCAATGTCAATTAAGCAATTATTTTTCTCTGAAAACCTGGGCTCTTCAATAACATGGTCGCTTAGCAAATGACACTGTGAATTAGCTCCTAGAGCGTTTCCTTCTAGTAAAGGGAACAAATAATATGCCATTATGGATTTTTCTGGCCATAAAGCCAAGACAGGTATTAGATTTTAAAAAATTACAGGCTGACAGTAGGTGACCATTTAGTTTTAAAAGAAAAGTTAGGTCTGTGATCTGCTGAGTATCTTGGGGTAGCCATGAAATTGAAGGGAGGCAAAGTCTGTGAACTCACTAATCATTAGCCCACAGCGTCATTCTCCCCAGTTTTGTTTTAAATGCCCAGAGGAATTAGTATTGTGTACCTAGGCATTTGTTGTAAAGCATGCAAAATCCAAAATCAATGACTCTTTTTCTCATTGCCTTTATGTGGAGCTAACACATTTACATAATGCATTTCTGTGCATGAGAAATCAGAGTTGCTTTGGGGCCACTGGGAATTTTCCATTTAGCTTGCAGTGACATACTTAGACCACCTGGAAAAAATGAAATATCAAGAACTATTTGTTTTCAGGGCCTGCCTGCAGTGTGGCACAACACAGTGGCCAGCCATTTATTTTGACCATCTCTTTGCTTGATCTAACCATACATCTAACGGTAGGTCACCATAAATATAAATATAATGAGGATCTATTTGGGGATGTGAGCCCAGAGTCTTAGGCAGTTTTATTAGCATTCATAAATATTTATGTTCCAGATGTAATCATATTATTACAGTTTTGTACATACTCGCACATAAAATTCATGAGACAACTTATCAACTCAGCCATGCCCCTACCCCTAGGCAGCAAAATAAATTAAAGATGATAAAAATAAGGACCTGTTAGCAGGTTGTCCAGATTACTTCAAATAGAAGCCATTTTTAACTAGAAACATTGCGCTTAGGGTTAGCCTGACCCATTGGTGGGTCACAATGTTTCTCAGTCCACTCCTGTTCTTTGTACCACCCTGGCCTAAAACACACAGCTTTAGAGATGATAATGGATGGTACCATCAGTAAGAAAATTGCTTTTTCTCTGGAACAGACTTGAGAGATGACCTTCCCATCCCTTACACATAACCATCTAACTGTAGGCTTCCCAAGACTGGTGCCCAGTTCTCAGCACATTAATTAAACTCCACTCTGTTCTGCATTCAAAAAATTGTAGTTGCATTCCCTGTTTTATATAAAAAGGAAACCATTATCAAACTAACACATAAAGTAGTGGTGGTTAAAAAAATCTCTGATATAGCCCATGTTGCTAAACTTAAGTCATGGTTTTCATGAGATCCACAAGAACATATCAGAAAGGAGGCTTAAGGGGTTCTCTGATTGTCTGAGGAATAATGAACTTCACAGCAGCTATTACCGTCACTGGAATGCTGAAGGAAAGGGGGAGGGGCAGGAGAAATGAAGGTCTCGGCTCTCTCCCAAAAGAGCTGTGAACACCAGGACAATGGAGTTTCCTTTGCTCGTGTCCAGGTATCCTTGGCTAGACAAAATGGGAGCACACATATGGGCTAAATGAAAGGTCGGATAGAGGAGGGACCAAGGAGAGCCATTTCTGCATTTTGTTCTGCTGGTTCTAGAGTGAGGAGGAACTTATTTTAAGATATCTTCCCCAGTTTCCAGTTATCAAACCAAACCCAGAAAGGCTGAAGGTCACACAGACCTGCCAGAGCAGTGACCTAGAACCTACCTCTAATTTACCAGTGAGGTCCAATTTCTTCTACACTGCATATTAGAGCAAGCAGGAGAAGAAAGATGAATAAAGAAAATAACAATCTAGTTACATGTCCAGGAATTCCTTAGCTTGCTGAAATGGATATTTTCAGGACAGTTACTTCCCACAAGAAGAAAGAGTAAAATGCTGTCCTCTGACTGTCTTTGGCTAAAAGATGTAATGGACATCTAGCCTTTGGTGTGAACTGTTGGTGCAGTCATTTCTCTAAGATAGACCGTAGTCTAGAATCTGTTCTCTCTGCCCATCTGCTTCATCCATACTTAATTCCAGACCCTAATGAAATTCCCTACTCATGTCTGGTCTTCTTTTGGGTAAACAAACAGATACTTCCATATAAAATATTCATCTTTTCCTTTGTTTTGTCCTTCAAGACCAGATGTCTTTTGCCCAGCAAGTCTTTAGCTATCTAATCTGTTAAACCTATCTAAGTCATCCAGCTGAGGGGCCTCTATTTCCCTACATAGCCATCACACTCTGTCTGTCTGTCCCCAGTAGCTTAATGGAATGAGGAATTGGAAGATAGAACTTGAGTCTTGGCTGTGTGTCTTTGAGCTTTGAGCTTCAAGATCCTCCCCCACTGTCCCAGCCCCACAGAGTGGTGAGGTCCAGATATGGAAATGCTAGATAAACCTAGAGCACTTTGTAAATTCAATGCATTGTTAGCAGCCCCTAGGAGTGATGCGGTGGTAAGAATCTAAAGACAGGCATAGAGTAGTCTTGAACATTCTTAAAATCTGTGCCACAGTGATACCCTGCTCAACCAGTGTGTAGAATCAGCTGTGCCCTTGAGTTTTCTGACTAATAGAATTACCACCTTCATGGAGGAACACAATTTTACATCATTCTTAATACATCCCAGATAGCCTCTTCTCACTCCTGTTATTCACCCAGAAGCAGAACCAATTTTTTCTTATTTATTAGGCAACCATGTAAATCTGTCCTTATAATATTTTTTCGGAAGATGGAAAATATTAACTATCTTGCTATTTCCTTGACAGGACAGGAACTTCATCTGGTATGCCCACTTTTTCACCTGCAGTGGGCATTGAGCAATAAAAAATGTTTTGTTTTGTTTTCCCATTGCCTTTTGAGCCAAGAGTGCCAAAATTTGGTGTGTGCATTTCTGAATGCATTTCCTCTGAAACAAATCTTTGTAGTAAATCTCTTTTGAACCTGGCATATCCCCCCCCCACACACACATTTACCCTATAAATTCACATCTTTTCTTTCTCACCCCTCTGACACCCTGAAAGATGATATAATTTACACAGTGAATTAATGCTGCCCTTTCTTTTGCCTAGATGTGATGCCATCTGAGAATAGGCCAGGCACCTGCCTTTTCTCACCTGTGACATTTATGGCTGGAGCTCCATCAGCTCATCCTGAGTTCCTCTTTCCACACCTGGTTTCTGCGTGGCAATCTTGGAATACAACTTAGATCAAGTGTTGATCATCTGGCAAATCATTAGAGCCACCAGTTCAGTCTGTGTGGAAGCCTTGGAAAATAGGCAATCCAGGCAACTGAGAGGATTTAAAAAGCATTAACATTTTAGGTAAATGGTGGCTTGTGCCTGTTCAGCAAATGTTAGATGGGACCCGGTTAAGTTCAGGTAGTATCCCAGCAGGTTGCTAAAGGTGTACCACATCTCCTGCTGCCTTTGAGTCTTCTGAGACCTTGAGTTTTAAAATGTTTTGCTCTGTTGAAGGATGACTTGAATTGCTAAACAAATTTCATAATAAGAACTCTATGGAGAAAGAATCTGCAATAGTATCTAGTTCAGTTTCCCATTCCTCTTTTTTTTTTTTTTTTTCTTGAGACGGAGCCTCAAACTCTACCCCTGGGTAGAGTGCCATGGCATCACTGCTCATAGAAACCTCCAACTCCTGGGCTCAAGCGAGTCTCCTGCCTCAGCCTCCCAGGTAACTGGGACCACAGGTGCCCGCCACAACGCCCGGCCATTTTTTGGTTGCAGCCATCGTTGTTTGGCGGGCCCAGGCTGGGGATTCGAACCCACCACCTTAGGTGTATGTGGCTGGCGCCTTAGCTGATTGAGCCACAGGCGCTGAGCCTCCCATTCCTCTTATTGAAAAAAATGATGGCTAAGGGAATAGGGTTTTGAACTATTTTGATGAATTTCCTCCCCAACTTTTCACTTTGAAAGTTTTCAGACCTATTGAAAAGTTTATAAAAAGTGCAATCAACTATAGCCTGTCCTTCACCAGTTTTACTAATTGTTAGATGTTGCCCCGTTTGCTTTGTCTCTTGCTATCCATGTACTCCTTTTACCCAGCACCAGTGAAATTAAATTGTAGATATCATGATGTTTCACTCATAAATATTTTAGGATCCATCTGCTAACTATAATGTCATCATTATAGCCAAGAAATTTTCCATTGACATAATTTTTCAGCATACATTTGAGATACAACTCAGACAGTGAAATACACAAATCTTAAGTGAACAAGTTGACCAGCTTTAACCAATGTACATACTTGTGGAATCCATGTCCCTGTGAAGACTGGGGGCATTTCCACCATTTCCACTCTTTTGAGCCAAGAGTCCCAGAAGATCCCTCCATGTTCCTTCCCAGTCAATTCTTCTGCCTTGAGCTCTGGGTTCACTAGCTCTAGGAGGAGAGAGTTGTGATGTCATAAAGATGATCAAGCAGCCCTGAGGAGGGACCCAAAGAGAGAAGAACCCAGTGTTCAAGGCCAAATAACCAGCCATGTGCCATTTTTTAAGTTGGTAATTCCACCCCCAGTCAAGTCTTCAGATGACTATAGTCCTAGCTGACATTCCACTGCAACCTCACGAGAGACCTCAGGCTACAACTTCCCACCCCAAAGCTTTCTGAATTTCTTATGAATTCAGATGTGAGAAATAATAAGTGACTACTGTTGTTTTAAGCCATCACCAAGTCTTTGGGGGTATTTATTATGCAACATTAGACAACTAATATAGTGACATAATATATTTCCTACGGAAAGAGAGCAGGCGTCAATTATATTCTGTTTTGGGTAGTGCTCTGTTTGATCATTTGATTAGGTTAGAATCCACTAGGTCTTGCCAATGGATTCTTGTGAGGGCTCATGACTGTAATCCCGGTACTCTTGGAAGCTGAGGTGGGAGGATCACTTGAAGCCAAGAGTTTGAGACCAGATTGAGGAAGATAGAGCAAGATCCCATCTCTACAAAAGTTAAAAAAATTTAGCTGGGCACTATGGCACACACTTGTAGTCCCAGCTACATGGGAGGCTGAGGCCAGAGAATCACCTGAGCCTAGGAGTTTGAGGCTGCAGTAATGATACAACTGTACCATAGACTGGGCAACAGAGTGAGACACTGTCTCAAAAAAAAATAAAAAAGAATTCACCAGGTCTCTTCATCATAAAGTACTTTAATCTGTGGGGTGATGTTTGAGATTAATATTCAGATCCCTAATAACTTTCACCCAATGGCTTTAAAAAACGATGATCCATGTTTAAATCAATGGTTATATTGATATTGAAAAGTGGAGAGTTTTCTTATTCAATCATTTCTTTTACATGTGTTACCTGGAATTCTCTTATATGCAGAAAAAAGCTTTCTAGACACCTTTCCTCATCTGTTTTTTTCTTAAGTATCACTATGGATTAATTTTTACTACTTGTTTAAAATTGGCCATTAGGATCCTCTTCAAACAATCTCTGAGTTATTTAGACAAATCCTTATCAGTCTTTGAGCATTTTGAAGGAATATTCTTAGTGTCAGTATAGGCTAGATCTTCTCTGCAAATCCTTTGGCGTATAGACAACACTGGGATTTCTGTTTCTTATATCAGGCTTCTTATTTATAATTGCTGAATTCATTTAATAAATATGTATTGAGTACCTATCAGTACTAGGCAGTTGGGATCCAGGCCTAGATAAAGATATGAACAAGAGAGTAGGAAAAGGTCTCTGCCCTCATAAAGTTCACAATTCAGTGAGAAAATTCTTACATTTTGCTCATGTAAGTTTTTAAGTTATTCAAAAGACTGAGCCTTCCTTTCCTGCTTCTGTCGGATTTTGTTCTCTGCTCTACAAAGGCAGCCTGCTGATTTTCTCTTTAATGAAGATGGCTACTTGTTGTCAATCTTTCCATCTTTCCACTTATCTCTCATCTCTTAAGTTCTTACATCTGAGTTCACTTCAACAGTGTCCTCTGTGTGATGAGCCGTCTTTTGTGCACCATGACAATGAGAGAAATATGTTGAAACTTTGGGGAATGGCAAAAGTCATGTTCATCTTAGAGTCCAGTTGAAAATAACCTCTGCCTTCTGCAGCTTCATAATCCTCCTAGGTAACACTGTGAAAGCTCTCCCAGATGCCCACTGACTAGAAACTGTTTTGCTGATTGGACTGAATTACTGAATTAGACAGCTAGACCTGTGGCTTGCTGTTTTAGTGCTATATAGGATTTTCATGTTGAAGGAGAAAATCTTATGCAAGTCTATGGGCATTGGAGACTTCTTTCCCCTATGGAAACTTAATTGAAAGAAACAAGGACTATCAATCCCTCTTTTGTTCTCCTTAAGGATTTTATATCAAAATATTCTTCTGTCTTTCCTCTGTATCAGTGGTTCTCAACTGGGAGTAATTTTGTCCCATAGGACAGGTGGCAATACCTGGAGATAATTTTAACAGCAATGACTTGGAGGGGTGATATTGGTATGTACTGTATACAGGTCAAAAATTCTATTAAACATCTCACAAAAAAGTTAAGTGATCCAAAATGCTATCCATCTATTCTATATATATGGTCTAAGTCACTCTATTATATTTAAAAGTAAGCACTCATGTTCAGAGTTTCATGAGGGATTGGAAAGTGATGTCTGAGCATAGCCCTTGAGTAAGATAAGCAACTATATCATTGGTAAGGGTAGTAGAATCAAATTTCAAGAGAAAACTAATAATATCAGAGTTAATGGGGGAGAACTGGATGTCACAAAGAATGATCCAGAAGTATATATATATTTTTTCTTCCTTCCTTCCTTTCTCTCTCTCTCTCTCTCTCTTTCTTTCTTGGCTTTTAGTAGGCATTTTAAGATAATCCTGCCTGTGACCTGTGTTATTTTTCACCATCTTCCTCTTGGATACAGATGTGGAAAAATGGCCCAGGGACTCCAGCAAAAGATGAGTCTGTTCTCTCCTTGGATTTTGAAGTCTTTGTTTCCTTCACTTGGCTTGGATTAATAATCTCTACCTTGTGGGTTGTAGAGTACAGACTCTATTCCTGAAGAAATGCTACCCCTACTCTGTTTAGGGACTCTGCTTCAGCAGGCTGGGCTATCAGCTGCCCCCAGCCCAGAGCAAGTGAGATCACACAAACTGTGATGGAAGGGATTACACCAGCCTTTTGCATTTGGCTTGGAATCCCATGGGGCATTCAATCCTCTGTCCTGTAGTGCCTTTGTGGGCCTTCCCCTAACAAATGCCTACTTGTTCTTGCTCCAAGCTTACAGGGCGTCAGAAGCCAAGACTGAACCCTCGTTTGCATTTCTGGGGCCCACTGGCATGGCCTCAAGAATCCTGCAGCTGCACCATGAATGGGACCATTTGATGGCTTAGCTGAGGTCTTAAGTGGTGTTGGATGGCACAGAATCCTCCCATTAAATAGCACTGTCAAATCTTCAACCAAACTCAAACTATGCTCTTTGGAAAAATCACTTGCTTGTCTGAGTTCCCCAACTTGCGACTCCTTGCTAAGAGAAAATGCTGGGAATCTGGATTCTGCCCCCACAGCACTGGCCTTGGTGCACTGTGCTCAGTAAATATTGATTAAACCCAACAATGGAAGTCAAAGTAACAAAATGAAATCTTATTGGTACTGGAGAAGAAGAAAATAGAATCTTTTTCCTGTAGTTCTCCTCGGTCCACTTGCTGGGGTTTTGTGAATTAGATCGACAAAAGACAGATTAACAAGAGAAAAACAAACAGAAATGTATTAGCGTGTTCATTAGCCCATGCCTGTGGGATTGCTCAGGAATAAGTGAGTCAAAGAGGTTGGGTAGAATTTGGATTTATATAGCATCTTGACAAAAGAACGATACATTTGTAGAACAGTGACAAGACAAAGGAAAAGTGCTGTGAGCTTTCAGGACAGGCAAATTGTGGGAAGGTAAATATATGGAGAAAGTAATGGATGATAAGAGTTGTTTTTAGCAAGGTCTGTCTCTGGGCTGATAAGGGTCTAGAGTTGTTTCCAGTGATTAATTTCTGTCCTTTCTGGTAGAGAGGAACACCTTTACAAATTTATTTCCTACTTTTAGGTAGAGAACTTTTCTCCTGTCTGCTTCTTCTCAATAGTTTTCAGCGCAAAATAACCCTTAGCAGTGGTTCTCAACCTTCCTAATGCCATGACCCTTTAATACAGTTCCTCATGTGTGGTGACCTCCAACCATAAAATTATTTTCACTGACGCATTGAGAACCACTGCCTTCTGGCAACTTTGGGATGGTATATTCTGATGCCTTTCAGGGATGTTTTTCTTTGTCCCCACCCCCTTCTTTTTGCCCTTATCTTTAAAGAGCTGTGTTCCCTGAAAAGAATAATTTTAGATAAGAGCAATAATATATGTTTTTAGTTACAGTAATCTCAGCCTTAACACCAGGCATACTGTTCCCCACACCTGCAAGCTTATTTCTACATGGTGAACAAGCTGATCACTTTTAAAATGCACATCTGTATATGTTCAACCATCAAAGAGAACCCCCTTACACAGGTTCTGGAACCTTCCACCACTGGTCTTTGGCCTCAAAATTTACCACTTGTGCTCTCTAACTCTTCATTCTGATCTCACTGAGCTTCTTTTCGTTCACTGAACTGACTTTGTTGTCTCTTGCTACTGAGTCTTTCCACATTCTGTTTCTGGTAACATTCCTCCTGCCTTTCTTTGTGGTGCTAAGTCCCCCTCAGGTTGTGTTTAGCTTAGGCCAGTGGTCCTCAAAATTTGCTGCACATTAGAATTACCTGGAAGAACTTGTCATACCTTATGCCAATTAAAAAAGAATCTCTAGGAGCGGAATCAAGGGATGGGGAGGTTGTCAAATTCCTCCGGTGGTTCTAATGTACAGGCAAGTTTGAGAACCAGCAGGTAAGGACGGTATTTCTTTAACTTTAATGCAGTAAAGTATCACCTGGCAATCTTGATGCAAAATTCTGACTCAGGATGTCTGGGGTGAGACTAGAAATCCAGCACCTCTAATAAGCTCCCAAGTGAGGTCCACACTGTGATGCTGCTGGTCTGCTGACCCTACTTTGTATAGCAAAGGCTGAGACTTTAGTTCCTCTAAGACAGTGGTTCTCAGAATATGGTTTCTTCAGACCCGCCGCATCAGGATTGCCTGGAAACTTATTAGAAATGCAAGTTCTCAGGCTTCAACCCACACCTATTGAATCAGAAATTCTGGAGAGAGGGCCAGAAGACTGTGTTTTAAGTCCTTTAGGCACATGTACATTTCAGAACTGCTGGTCTAGGAAGTGTTCCTGGGCCCCTAGACTAAGCACATGTCGCCCCCTCCCACTCCTTTCCTCTGCCTTCCCACAGGACCCTGCGCCTCCCTCTACCACAGCATCTGTTCTACATCAGTGATTTCTAATCCGTGTTCCATGGTACACTGGTGTGCCGTGACAGGATCTTACGTGTGTTGCAAAAAATTTTAAAGAACATTAATTAAATTGTTTTTGAAAGATGTTTAAAACACAGGAAAAATATTCTTTTTTCTCTCTCTTTTTTTTTTTTTTTGATCAACATGATTGAAGTATGCCACGGAAGTTGAACTCTAGGTTCAAGTGTGCTGTGAAATAAAAAAGGTTGGAAAACACTATTCTACATATAGTTTGGTCGTCTTACTGGCCTATACACAAAACCCAGAGGAAAGACTGTGACTGTTGGCCCTGTGGGATCATCGTGACCTAGCACGGCATCTGGCATCTAAGAAGTACTTGGTAAATATTTGTTGAATGTACATGGGTCATCATGAATGTTTTCAGATACACAAAAATCAAGAAACACAAGATCCACACCAATGGAAACAAAGGAAGCCCTCCCAGCAACACCAATAAGCCAACCAAGATGAAATCTGCATGGGGGAATCAGAAAGGCTGTCCACTGTCTTGCTTGGAAGTGAGAAAATGGACCATAACCATCTGTCTCCAAACTTTCATAGTAACCTACGTATTAGAGAGCAAAGAGAGTAAAACCATCCTGAATTGTGTCATTCTTTCCAGGTAATTTCATCTGTGGCAAGTGTAAAGAAAGGAGACGAGAACAAGGATACAAAATACCATCAAGGTCACCTGATGCCTGAAGTCTGTCCCAGAGAGTGGCCCTTATAGGACAGGGTCCAGCTTTCTGTGATTCTTCTCCCCAGCAAAGCTAACAATGGCGGTGTAATAAAATGCCTTTCTCTGAGGTGGCTGAGCCTACCACGAATAAAATAGGGGAGGAACAGTTGTTTTCTGCAGAATATCCTGGCAGTAGTTTCTTCCTTTTTATGCTACAACACAAAGAAAAAAGAGAGTAATTCAGATTCCCTTCACATTCTCCTCTCCCAGGCTACTCCTTTACCTGACAGTCATCCATAGGAACATCTCCATTGCTTCCAGGGCCAGAGGTAACGTGTGCCAATTGTTAGGGTCCAGAAACACTCTTTTTTAGCAGTAAAATAAAGAGAGAGAGACCCTTGCCACTCTCAGATGCAACTATCAGCAGACTTCAGGAAGTCACCCTCGCAAATTCGTATTGGTTGGTATAATTCTGTTAGAAGATGTAAAACTACTTTTGATCTACCAGGAGAGGCGTAGTGGGCAACCACAATTCTCTTCCCAGAAAGGACAGAATTCTGAGAGGGAGAGTGTTGGTCCTCAGTCTTAGTTGCATGTTAAAGTCATCTATGGAGATTTCTCACAAAAGCAATTCCCAACCCAACCTTATGCCAATAATATCAGACTCTCTGAGAATGGAGCCTGGGCACCTGCATTTTTAAAGTACCCCAGGGGATTCTAATAAGCAGCTTGCACACCACTGGCACAGTGTGAAGACTTGGGGAGGGAGGGCTTAGAAATCATTGGATCCGATTCCAGGCAATGGTTAAAAGGCGTGCACTAGATCTCTATAGACAGTAACATGCAGTCAGCAGAAGATCACAGTATGAAGTGGGGAAAAACAAGTAGCAGAAAAGAAGTACAGAATGATACAAATGATAAAATGTATGCCCCAGATTACATGTTCTCTGTATTGTTTAAATACTGGTAGAGACTAAAAGTGGATTGAGGTCAAGTCTTACAGGTCTGTGAGATGGGGAGGGACCAAGGGGGTGCCCATCTTACTGTGTTGTGCTTTACTGCATTTATGGTTTCAAACCCAGACTTGCAACAAACATAGCAGAAGACACATAATGGTCTCTCCTCACTGGAGGGTATGTACTTGTTTGTTTGTTTGGTGCTTTTCTATTCTTAAGAACTTCTTCAAAACAAACATAATTTAAAAAATAAAGGTCTAGTATCCAGCGTTTTTAAAACGAGAATGATGAGGTTCAAAGCATTAGTGACATTAGTGACATAGTGCCCACGTCAGGGGCAGGACCTTGGGCTCAGCCATTAAACTCTGCTGAGTCACAGATGCCCTTTCTGGAGTGTCCAGTGCCTTCTCAGCATCCTGTAACCTCTTCTGCCTGTGGTGTATGGTCCTTACTCAGGGCTCTCTCTGTCTGCAGGCGGCTGCAGGCTGATTTCCCTGTCTCTGGCAGTCTGGCAGCACAGGGTGACACAGCCTCATGCCTTCCTGCCGGCAGGTGCAGCAGGCCTGGTACACGTGGTCTGACCCTGCGAGCTCCTGCCTTGCTGCTGTGGGGCAGAGCTCAGGTGGGCGTTCCGGCGCTGTGAACCTTGTGGGGAAGGCAATCAGTCTGCTTGTATCCAAGCTGAAAAGCCCCCTCTGAAGCCAGCGATTCAGACACAAAGTGGGATGAATGTGCTTGGCCACAGAGCGTGCAGCTGGGTTATTGACTGGGGTGGAGAAAGGCAGCGAAATGAAATGGGGAGACAGAAGAGATCTGCTCTTTTGATTCGTCTCCTCCAGGATTTTGCAGGCTCCACATGGCTTTGGTCCAAAGCGAAAAAATCTCTGTGTGATCCCAGCTGAATTTCTGGGGAGTCAACTACGTAAATCATTTCCCTTTCATACAAAGCAAGCACATGCTGTTTCCCCTCCTCCTGTATTCTGATGTGGCTGGCTCACCTGCCACTGGGCTGTTTGAATGAGCTGGGTTCTTCCTTCTTCCTTGCAAGCCAGTGCAGGAGAGTGGCACAGGAGAGTGCAGCCATGCTCTTGGGGCTGCACTACAATTCTGAATTATGCCAGGTAATCAGAGGCTTTAATGGATGAATAGCTATCAAAGCGCAGCGAGGGCTTTGGTAACTTGTAAGTCTGCTTATTATGAGTAGAAATTACAAGGTGAAAAAACAGACAGGGATGGATGAGCTTGTGTTTCCTACCCCTCCTTGGCTTTGAAGAATTGCACAGTGTTGCCAAGTACACCCTGGTAAGACACCCCTCTCAGGGGTCTAACAGTTCTGGTTTGAAAAGGCAAGCTATGTAATAAAGGAAGAAAAAGCAGAAATTGGGGGTGGGTCTGTCTATTTAAAGTAGAAAATCAAAGTAAAGAACTCCCTCTGAGGGCAAAGGGGGAGGAAGCCCCATTCACTATTCAGTATCTCCAGAGGAGCAGTTGAAGGCAGCAAGATGAGGCAGGTTCTCCACATAAGACCTTCAAGCACAAAATACGGAAACAAGAATTTGCTTCACTGTTGAGTCAGTCTCTCCCAGGACTTTGCCAGCACCAGAAATTGAGCTCAAGTGGTGTTCTAGGCATCAGATCATTTTATTGCTAGATTTCCGTAGGAGGAATTTTCCTTAATGTCTTGAATCAGGAGGGCATTGACTCTCCATCGAATGCAAGGACATCTAAGAAAGCTCAATTTGCTTGCCAAGTCTAGTTGAGTGGTAGTGGCTGGCTGGAATGCTGAGGAAGGGCTTTAAGGCCAGAGCTAGGCTCTGGGGGTACAATTCTTGATTAATTAGTGATATATGTCTTGGGCATGGGTGGGTAAAGGCAGCATGTGCACCTCCTATTTATAATCTCTGTTTTGGGGTGCTTTTCCTTCTGCAAGTGCATTATCGCCACTGACATTGACATAATAAGCTATACGTTAGACTCTAAGTCTTTTAGACTCTGTGTCTTTTAGATTCTTTTGTTAAGGAGCTTTCAACCTAAAAGGCAAGGCAAAATGGGTCAGCAATAATTTTCTTAGGTCCTGTGAAATCAGCCAAGTTGACGATTCAGGTGGCTTTGGAATACTTTTCCACTGGGTTACTTCAGTTACCAAAATGCCTACAGAACTTATGCCAGAGAGAATAGATCTTTATTTTTAGATTTATCCTCCCCAAATTAAACAATCAGAAATTTGCAATTATATGGCAAAAATAAATGTTCAGTGACTAAGTCTCCTTCCGAGGGCCTGATGTAACTAGCTCTGAGCATAAATCCGAATGATGAATAAGGAAGCATATCTTGGAGCAGAAAGCTGGTGCCAATGTCTTGCTGCTTGTGGGAGGAAGGATAAACCAGAAAGGATGACTCAGGCCTTGAATCCAGATAAAGAGTTGAGTGGAAGGACAGAGCGGGATTGTGGAGAGAGGAGAGACAGAGAAGAATATGGGAAGGGCTCAACTCCATGTTGCCAAGAGCCCCAGCTCAACAAAACTGTGAAATACTCAAGTTCGTCTTTAGTGCCTGTGTAGACAGAATGATGTTCCTTCTCCCAACATAGCTAAGTTCCTCAGCCTTGGCCCCTAATCGTTGGTCCCTGTACACTGTAAAAGGGACCTTTCAGGTGTGATTAACGTTCATGAGATGGTGAAACTTTACCTATCTGAGTAGGCTGAATGTAATCCTAGTGGTCACAGTCAGTGAAGGAGACAGAGTAATGGAAACAGAGGTCAGAGTGACACAGAGCCATGAGCAAGGAGTGCAGTTGGCTTCTATGTCGTTGGGTGCCAAATGTTGGGGTCCTGGGGGCAGGATTCACTAAGACCTGTGGAAACTGGCAACCAGTGACTGAAGAAATAAAGGGTTAGAAACGATGGTGAAGAAAGAGACACAAGATGTAGAGTAGAATTAAAAGTGGGAGTTGAGGGGTCCATTGCCTGTTTGTGGGATTCCAACAACGGCTCAGAGTGTTTGCTACACTCTGCTTTATTGGAGTCTATTTGCCCAGCGGGTAAGATAAGAGAGGGAGCAAAGACACCAGCAGTTTTTCTGAATGAGCAGATCAACTCCTATTATTATTATTATTAACCTTAAGGGGTGGCCTTGAGAAATCTGAAATCCGAGCCTTGTATTGGGAGAACCTCCCACTTCACATCATATACACAGATTTCTAGGGAGGTATTAAACTCTGCTAGTTCCCTATGGAGTAAAACACCACCTGTGTTAATCTCCTCTGAAGAATCAGTGGGAGGGAGCGATTTTCCTCCCACCACCACCAGGACAGAGGATCTTCCTCTGTGATCAGGGATTTAAGCTCTTCTGCCCATATCTCAGGGCTGGAGCTACTCCCTTGATCTCTGCCCCAGGCAAATGCAAATCTCCACAGTGGGTATCTGCTTTGCCTGTTTACTAGGCGAGAGATGACCCAGTATCTCTCTAGGTCTTGTCATAGCCTCTTCTATGACCATTTTTCCTTAGAGTGCTCACAGACCCAGCAGGGTATTTATAAGCTGTATCCCCAAAAGATTAGAATTTCAGAAAGGCAGAACCTTACTAGCAATGGCTAGCTTAAATGTACAGTAGTTGACTTTTCTTTGTTCTGACTCACTCAGCTTACTTTTTAATTTTCCTCAGGGGGTGCTTTCCTTTGCCAAGAATGGGGTCTTCAGTCCCCATTCTCTCTGCACTCTAGAAGCTGGGAAAAGCTAGGGCAGATTCTCCTTGAGAGCCTCCAGAAGGTACAAAGTCCTTCTGACCCATTTTAAACTTCTGGTCTCCACAATTGCAAGAGAATTATTAGTGTTCTTTGAGTCAGAGTGTGTCAATTTGTTATAGCAGCAGGAAATGAAGATAGAGCCCTTCTCTGGGTAGGAAGCATGTCCTCTCTTCCTACAGCCTTTAGGCTTCTGGTAGTCTCACTCCATGAACACCTGTTCTTAGCAAAGAAGCCCCTGTTGAGTGTTTAGAATGATTTTTAGTCACATATTTCAATCACCTCAGCAGTTGACTAATGATGACTTTTTTCCAAGTTAAAGGAATTCCAAGCATGAAGGCCCATTCCTGATCCCTCCACACATTTGCCTACCTGTTTAGCATCACAGGAATGTCTCATGTCCTGGATAGGAGGGATCTTTTAAAGTGAGGGATCCTAAAGTCTCAGGCTATGAGATAAGTTTGCTGTGATAAGGAATCATATACCTGCAATTTTAAATAATTTCTAATTGCTCTGTGTCAGTTAAGGTACCAGGACTTGCCTTTGTATCACTTTTGCACCTATTACATTGAGGAAAAGAATGACTTCAGTTTAGCCTATTGGCTAAAAGCATCTCTACCTTTTGAAGCTAGTTAAGGTGAAATGTATTGAAAACTTCCTTTAGAGAACTAGTCTGTAGGTTCTGTGAGGCTAGGCCCAGGCTCCATCAGTGAGTTCTAGTAACTAGCAGATTGTCTGGTACAGAGAAGATAATTCAAGCAATAGATGTCAGTTGAATAAATGAATGAATCAAAGAGTAAATAATCTTTGATGGTGATTGCTTACTGCAGGAACTTCCCCAAGGAAAATGGCACATGTGGAAAATATTAGAGGCTGTTGTTAATTTCTGCAAGAAATATAGTGGTCTTTGAGACGAACAAAAAAAAAAAAATTAGATTTCTCTGCATGTGATCCTTGGTGCAATCATGGGAAATTTTAATGTTCTTCTTTATACTTTTCTGTGTTTGAAAATTTTATATATTGAATATGATTTACACTTATAATCAGAAAATTGTCACTTTTTCAAAAATGGATTCTTAGGGACTATAGTGAGCTGGCTTTAGCTGTCAGAGGGAGGCATTTACTTCATGAATAGAGTTCATTTTTGATCCCTGGTATCATTGCAGGGAAGACAGACAGGGAAATAGAGTTTGGGACTACAATAAGAAACAACGACCTTTAGTCAAACCTTGAGTCTATCCCTTACTAGCTGTTTGACTATGAATTAGTTACTTAGCCTTGACTCTGATGTTCTGTCTATAAAATGGGGGAAATAAACTTACAAAACTGTGTGGAGAAGTTAAGTAAGATACAGGTTGTAAAACATTTAGCCCCATGCCTGGCACATGGTAAAGTACTCAATACATGTCAGCTCTTATTATTTTTACTATAAACAAATGCTGACATTTCCTGCTGATATGTAAACTGATTTTACAGTGCACACAAATGGAGGGCACTGGGAATCTCTGGACTTTTTCCTAGCAATAATTAGAAATGACAGAGTGATTAGGTGGCTAGAGGACATAATTAACCTCTTTGGCTCTCAGTACTCTCTTCTGTAAAAGGAAGGGATGGAATTAGAAGAACTTTAAGGTTCCTCCCTGCTCTAAGATGTTATGTGTATAAGATTTATTGTTGCATTGGAAAACTTCTTTTGAAGGGTAATGAGTTTCTTAAAATTCAGTTTATTAATTTAATTTAATGTGTGTGTGTGTGTCATAATCTATTCTCTCCTATAATCTGTTGTCCCAGATGAATATCTGGAAAGGTAAGAAAGAATCCAGTATCTGCCAAGTTGTCCTTGTATTCCATATACAAGGCTGGAGCTAGATGCTAATTTTCATGTTGCTCAGGAAAATTAAATTATATTTGTTTTAGGAAGATGAGAAGGGCTAAGATTTTTACAAACCTAGTATCATTAGAGAATGAGAGCAACCCCCTTCGAGGTAAGCAGCAGCTAACGTTGTGACAGAGAAATTTAAGACTGTCCCTGACTAAAATGAGAAGTAACTTTTTGTTTTATAGGTGACTGCCCCGTGGCTGCCCAGAGCTACCAATTATGGTGCCACCTCATCTACCTTCTCACCCTATCCCTTTCCTTCATCAGGAAAACTTACCTGCCCAGTGTTTCATCCCCCCAGGGCCTTGCTTCTAGTTGCTATGGCAACAGCTAGCTAATCCAAGCTTAATATGTCCTCCCTGCCTTCTCAAGCAAGGGAGATTTCAGGAGACAATTTCTTCCTGGAAGTGAAATGACACTAATGGGGGAATCTCAAACTAAGATTTAAGACTGATGTTTTGAAACAGGCAGCCTGTGGTTCCTCTCAAATTACAACATAGAAGCAATCTTCCTCCTTACCTATATAGCCAACCTATTGTTCTTGTTCTTTTCTTTGCTAAATGTCTGTGTCCTGTCTGCTGTGATCATGGTGACACGCTGGCTATAGTTTGTCCTGGGGAGAATTGCTGAGTGCTGTGATTGCGCTGGTGATATTCAAATTCAGTCAGCCAGCGCCTTTTCCTGGGCTCTCAGTAACACAGGAAGAGATGACATGGGGAGTAAACAACAGCAAAAACAACCTTTGGCAACTTCTCATCCTGTGTCTGATTGACTTCTTTTACACCCAAGGGAGATGTTGTGGAATCACCAATCCCCTAGAGCTACGCTGTCTTGGAGATGCTAAATCGTGAAGGGAAAACATCTCAGCATTAAGGAGGAAAAGAACTCTAGATGTGGAATTATTGCAAGGTGGAGTAGCCTTTGGCAAAATGCTACAATAGCTCATCAATCTTAGATGCTAGTATCCTGGTTCTAAGATTTCTCATCTCAGGTGCCTGAACCCATATACCCTGTCTCCTTCTCTCTAACCCGACTTATATGACATGCAACAAAAAGAGCAAATGGCTGGTGACAGTTTAAAATGTTGCCCATCCCCAGGGCCATTTGCATTTTGACCTGAAGTAGAGAGGTAGTTCAAAGTACAGTAGAATTTAAGTGTGAAAACAGGAGAGGCTGGGAGGGAATTAGAGATGCAGTGATTCCAAAGCCTAGGATGAAACCTTCTACTCGTCTGCCTTTGGGCAAGTTACTTAACTTATCTGAACCTTAGTTTTCTCATCTACATTACAGGATCATAATTACCCTCATCTCATAAAGGATTACTAAAGAAAAACCAGAGCTGGACAGTAGTTAAGGCAAGTAAAAGTCGATTTTTTTTTTTTTTTTTTAGAGATAGAGTCTCACTTTATTGCCCTTGGTAAGGTGCCGTGCTGTCATAGCAACCTCCAGCTCTTGGGCTTAGGCGATTCTGCTACCTTGAGTAGCTGGGACTACAGCTGCCCGCAACAACGCCTGGCTATTTTTCTGTTGCAGTTAGGCTGAGGCCAGGCTTGAACCCGCCACCCTCAGTATATGAGGCCAGCACCCTACCCACTGAGCCACAGGTGCCACCCATAAAAGTAGATTTTAATCAGGGCTATTGCAACTGTGGAAAAGAGACCTCAGTATAGAATTGGGTTCAATTCTGAAGACTGCAAGGGTGATTGAAGATTTACAGCTAAGGAACAGAGTAGGGGTCAGTGAATGAAAAATAGGAAACATCGAGTGTAAGGGGAATTCTGGCTAAATGACCTAACAGTACTCTTGCTGAGAGTAGGCCGGGGTGATCTGATATCACTTGGGGATGGTAGAGGATGAAGAATTTGATCAAATATCAAGGGTGACTCAATATTGAGGATGGGGGATTTTCACTAAACTGACTTAGCAGGATTCTTGCTAAAACTGTGAGATACAAAGATAGATCTGAAGGTTGAAACCTACAGGGCTTAGAGGAACCTAAAGTTAGGTCAAGGAGAGACTATCAAGGTGTTCAGAAGATTAAATTATCCACATAAAGTGTTAAAGAGTCAAACAAGTGCTTAATATATTATGGCTCCTGTTATAAATATAACCTTAAGATAGGAAAATGAAGACTAGTTGAAGAATTTTAAATATCACTTATTTGGAAAAATGTTTATCCCTGTCCTCTGCCAATTTTTTAACCAGGTTACTTGTATTTGCTGTTGAGTTGGCTGAGTTCCTTATATATTGAATCTTAACCCCTTATTGGATGTATGGTTTAAAAGCTTTCTCTCCCGTTCTGTAGGTTACCTTTTCACTTAATTGATTTAATTATTTCCTTTGCTGTGCAGAAGCTTTTTAGTGCAATGTGGTCCCACTTGTTTATTTTTGCTTTCTTTTCTTGTGTTTTGGTTTCATATCCAAAAAATCACTGTCAACACCCATGTTAAGGAGCTTGTTCCTATGTTTTCTCTTAGGTATTTTATGCTTATAGGTCTTGGCCAAAAGGTATATGAAAAGATGCTTGGCATCTCTAATCATCAGAGAAATGCAAATCAAAACCACAACGAGATATCGTCACACACTTGTTAGAGTGATTATAATCAAAAAGTCAAAAGATAACAATTTTTCGTGAGGAATTGGAGAAAAGGGAATTTTTACACACTGCTGGGAGGAATGCAAACTGGTCTAGTCGTTATGGAAATCAGAATGGAGTTTCCTCAAAACATTAACAATAGAACTACTTTTATCATATGATCCAGCAATCTCACTTCTGGGTGTAAAGGTGGAAAGCTCAGTGGGTGCCTATGGTACAGGAGAGAAAGATTTCTCCCAAGATTAGGAAATAAAAGTTTAAAACTTATTTTATCCTCTTAGAGGAGAGAGAGAGAGTGAGGATGGGAGAGAGAGTGGGGAAAGAGAGGGAGAAAGAAGAGTAGGGATCTTAAAAAAGAGAGAGATATAAATTGATGAGGTACAGTGGAAAAACCATGGTATCCTCTCCTTTCTTTCCTTTTGGCTGCAGACAGATAACAAAAAAGATGCAAGATGTCAAAGTCCAAGGGCTGGCTTCTCTACCTTTCTTTGGAGATGGGATACCGGATCATGGCAGGAGATGGGCAAAGTCTGTCCTTTAGATATGGCTGAAGCCTGAAGCTCCTTCCCTGCTGTAAGGATCTCTGTAAAAGAAAAGATCGTCAAAAACAATTTTGAAAGAGAAAGATTTACATCTCTTTCTGCCCATTCAGCTTTTTCTGAAGTTGTACAAAACAGAACTCTTACCAGGTGGGGGTGCCTGTTCTCTGGAGAACTCATAGGATTGATCTTTAACTGTTACTAGGAAATTGCAGGATTAGGTATTTTCCTGTTATTTTCACAAGGATGCCCCTTTCACTGTGTATGTAGCCAAAGGAAATTAGATCAGTATGTTGAAGAGGTATCTGCATTCCTGAGTTTATTGCAGCATTACTCAAAATAGAGAAACAAAGAAAGTGTCCATTAATGGAGGAATAGATTCAGAAATTGTGGCATATATATAATAGAATATTAGTTAGCCTTAAACAAGAAGGAAACCCTGCCTTTTGAAAGAACATGGATGAAACTGGAGTATGTTATGCTGAATAAAATAAACATGACCCAGAAAAAACATACGACATGATCTCACATGTAGAATCTAAGAAAATCAACTTCAGAGTAACAGAGAGTAGAATATTAGTTACCAGTTGTTGGAAATGGAGAGGCGTTGGTCACAGGGTACAAAGCTTTAGTGACATAGGATGCATGAGTTATAAAGATCTAAAGCATGCTGACAATAGTTAATAATACTGTATTCTATACCAGAAATGTGCTAAGTAGATCTTAAGTGTTCTTACAACATAAAAAATGTTAACTATGTGAAGAGATAGATATGCTAATTAGCCTGACTCATAACAGTTCAGTTCACTGTATAGATGCATATCAAACCATCATACTGTACCCCTTCAATATATACAATTTGCATAAAAATTTAAAAAATAATTTATTCATTCATTCAACAAATACATACTGAGTACCTGCTGAATCTGTCCAGATACTATTATAGGTACTGCACTGGGAAAAGAACCAGGAGCAAGATGGGCAAAATCTTTGTTATTATTGAGCCTACATATTACTAGGGGAAGGAAGGGAAATAAATAAATACATGTATAATATAGTCTCAGATAGTGATAAGTGCTATAAAAAATAAGTAGGATAGAGATAAAGAATGATATGGAGGAGAGCTAGTTTAGATACGGTGGTCAGAGAAGATATCTCCAAGGAAGGAGCTTATGCACAGAACTTTAAATGAATTAAGGGGGTGAGTTGGGTGAGACTTTCTCAAAAAGAATCAGCAAATCAGTCTTGATTTTATGGATTGTATTCCTGGGAATTTCCTGTTATCTCTAAGATTATATCTGTGGATGGAAATTTACTTGGCTATAGGTAACATTAATCTTGAATCAGAGATTAGGGCTAGATGAAAGAAGACCACCAGAGTTTGCTTAGCACTTATTATGTGCCAATGGCTATACTCCCTGCTTTAAGCTGGTCCATTATGTCCTTGAATGAACCCTCTAATCACACTGTCATTTCTTGTAACAGCCCAAAGCAGACATTGAGCCTTGAGAAGTTTCATCAATTTGCTCCAAAATAATCAGGAGCTGAAATGGAATTCAAACAGATGCCACGTGTCACTGGTAAACTCTCCAGATTGTACGGTAACACAAGAGGATCATGACCTGGAATGCCTTGGAAAAACAGTCCCCTCTGCCTTACATTAAATCTATAAAAGCCATTAGCACTGATATGGTCACTGAGAACATATCCCAAAGGTCCAAACCTAAAGTCTTTACTTAGTAAACACATAGATGACACCAACCTGACCTTGAGAGGATGTTCCTATTGAAAGCAGAGAACTGTACCTATACTCATGCACAGGAAAGCTAAGATGTAGGCTTGATACTCTTCTTCTCCCATTTGAACCTAATATTTAGGGACTCAAAGAATTTCAGCTGTTCTTTTCTGTGGAGATCTTTCCCAGCACTTAACGATTTGTTTGAATGAGCAGTTAAATGGCAGATTGGCATCATATGGGTCTTTGGCCACCCATAGGAGGATAATTTCAAAGAAATACCACTTAAAAAATTGTTTAAGAAAACTTACAAGGAAATAGGTGTTAAAAAAAAAAGAGGGTTAACCCTTGGGAAATGTACATTTATTTATTTATTATAAAATATTGCATTCCTTAAACTATTTGAGGAAGAAGAAAGGGCATTCATTGAGAAGCTTCTGTTTGCCATTTTATCGTGCATATGTAATCTGTGAAGTGGGCAATTTTATCCCCTTTATACAGATGAGAAATGTGAGACTTAGAAATATTTCCCAAGTCACCTAATAGTAGCCATGTGGCAAACTTAGATTTGAGCCTTTATCTGTCCAGATATGCCAAAGCCTGTGTTCTTTCAAGTAAAGCAGCCATCTCTTTTACTTTCAGAATTGGCAGCATGTTCTTTGAAGTAACCCCATTGCTAGTGGCTGATTATTGTCCTTTCAAGGTAGATTCACTTTTGGAGAGTCAAATTCATTTGAAGTCAAGACTGGATGATCATATCGCATGACATCATTTTTCTTATCTTGACTAGGGAGAAAATGAGACCGAAGAGCAAGATGGCTCCTTATTCATCCTGCTTTCCTCTAGCGAGGAGTATGGTGTTTTGCACATAATCAATCCGTGGATTTTTTTTAAATTTTAAATTGTTTGTTGAAGTATAACAAAGCGTAACACATTGATCTATTGTCAACCATCAATTAATTTATTGATCAGATTTTCTGTTAGGGGAAGGGAATCTTGAAATTACAGGCTATAGAGTGGGTGAGTTTTGATAGTGGGAGTAAGATGCAGAAAGCTCAAACTTCAGGGGACTACTTGTGGGAAGGAGAGTAGATAGAAGGTGGGAGGATTAGGGGGTGGAGAGGCTGGGGAGGTTGGGGAGATTGAGGGGGCAGAGGTGGGCATTATGAGAGCAACAGAAACACAAGACATAGGATTAGACCCTGGAAAGGGTGATGGAGGGCAGAGAATGGAAGGAGTAGGAAAACCTACTTTATAGTCTTAGGAGAAAATAGCACTCTGGAAGTAAAATATAATGAAATGGTACATAAAATTATACTTCCAGGAACCACTTAGTGACTCAGAGGAGGTCATAGTAACTCATTTGCCTCAGGGAGAGCTGAGTATTTTTCTCACTTGATTCACCATGGAATTAACTCTAGCTAAACTATGAATCCTTCTATTTATTTATTTTTTTTTTTTGAGAGCCTTAATAACCACCCTTGCTCATAAGTAGTTGTGGCTGTTGTGGAATGATGACCTACCTTTAACCCCACCCATCACCAATAACCAGCAAAAAGAAAGCAATTAATAAATGTACGAATGTACTTTAATTTATTTAGGCTACTCAGCTTCATGAGGTAGAGACCCAAGGACTTCCTTTTCCAGTTACAAGTATACTGAGGGCAAACAGGTAAGGGTTAAGTCACAGAATTTTAAAAACATTTGGAAACATGTAAATTTTACCTTCACTAGGGATTATTTCTCAGAAATGAAACGTCAATATCATAGCTACCCTCATTTGTGCATCTATAAAAAGCAATGCCAATTTTAGTGAGGCACCTAGAATATGTTTTAAAATGTCGGCATATAATTAATTCAAAATGCTCTGCCATTAAATCATGTAATGATGCTTTGTGAGCATACATAAGCTTAATTGGGAGTAATGTAACTAAGAGATTGAGATCCAGAGGGCTGTAAATAAAATAGCTGCTAGGAGCTCTTGCAATATAAATTTAGATCATCAGGCAATCTTGCAAAGGTCCCATGGCGGGTTCTGGGTTAATAGACTCTCTTTTCTACATGAAGACAACAAAAGGATTACTTAGTCTCCTAACTGGAAGGCCTGTCTGTAGTGAGTTTTGGAATTGTTTGAGTATTAGCAGGGAGAGATCTAATAGGTCAGCTGACTCAACAGTCATAAAGCTCCTCTGCATTTGCAATGGACAAATGGATATATAGTATAGGCAGAGGCCCTTTAAGGATGGACTGTTATATGGTAGTGAAAATAGTTCTGCATATTTTACTTGAATGATCAGTTTTCTCTTCTGTAAAATGGATAGAATAGCCCTGCTTTGTAGAGTTTTCTGAGGATGAAATTTAAAAATAAATGACAACCGCAATGGAGTGCCTAATACAGTGCCTGGCATGGAGAGGGTATCAATAAATGCTATTGGTTTTCCCACGCCCCTAGCACAGAGTGTTCTGGATGTTGTAAAAACAATAAATCATTGCTGACGTGACCGAAGGGCGCCCATTGAGATGAATTCCCCAAGGGGTGGCCTAAATATTTAGTCAGAGACTGAAGAAGCAAATTGAACTCAAATCAGTTTTAAGATACAATCAGGCTAATGGCAACCGAGAAAATTAGGAAAAAAGAATCACATGGTTAATAGCAGCGACAGGTCACCTACTGCTTTCCCACCATGGGATTCCAAAGCTGAGAGCCGTCTGCTCCCTACCCAGATGGGTCCCCGGACTCCTGAATGCAGTGTTCGGGCAGGCATTCATAATCAGTTAGTGCTGGCACTTGTGAAAAAACCTATTTACTATTTTTGGCAGAAGAGTGCGGCTCACAGCCTGCCTGACCCTATCAGTTGACTGACAAAAGGAAAACAATTACTCCCTCCTCTGTCCCCTTTCTGAATCCATCCCTGCTCCTTCCTCTACAAAGAGTGACTTCCTGACACTTGATATTTGGATACAACTTTATAGCTCACATAATGTTTGAAGTATACTTGATCTTCATAATAACCATGGGTGAGACAGGAGTTACGTATGTAGTATTATTACCCTCAGTGTACATAGGGGAAAACCGAGGTTCTGAGGAGTTCATGAAGTCATCTAAGCTGACAGAGCCCACGTGTGGCCTAGCTGGAACTTGAGATGTCTAACTCCCCAAATCTGATGGTTTAGAGACAAATGCTATAGCTACTATGCGAGAGAAGAGTGTGGGCAAGGATGGCACACAGAAATGCGACATAAAGGAGACTTCGTAGGCCCTTGTCTAGGCAAGGTACCACGAGCAGCGGTAGGGGAGTGTGGCTCCTGGGCACAGCGGGCCATGGTGGTGGGCGGCAGGCACAGGGGGCCCATCATGGCTGGTTAGAGTACAGATGCTGGTGTGTATTAGGAGATGAGCAGGCCAGTAAGCTGGGCCCTTCAGGGGAAGGTTGGGAAGGGGAGGCTAAGCAATTTGCATTACTTTTTTGGTTACGGAGCTGTAATCTATGATTTTATCTTAACCTTTTAGAATATGCTTATATTTTCAGTTTATCAAATATGGCCACTGCCTAAATTTTCTTGCGTAGGTCCTAAAAATATACTTTTTAAGATTCAGCGTGTAAGAGAGAAATCCAATATTCGTAAATTGGCCAACAGGTCTGTATCCTCTTCCTCCTGCTCCCTCTGTGACTGTTGTGCTGCTGTATCTTAGGCCCACTGGTCTTTCCTGGAAAATTAGAACACTGAATACAGATTTACTATATAAAAATCAATAAGGTTCATATGCAAAAATATCAGCATGATAAATTTTATAAGGGAAGAAAACATGAAATAACTAAAAACTAGGCTTCAACAAGTGTGCAAGATTGGTGTGAAGGACATTTTTGAATGTTAATGAAGGCCATAAACTAGTACTTCAACAAATGAAAACACATACCTTATTTTTGGAAAGACTCCTATTTATCAATTTTCTTTAACTTAATGTCATTGTAATTAAAATAACCCCGGGACTTTTTATTAGCGCCAGATAAGCTGATGGTAACTGTGCATACAGAAAAGGAGAAAGCAATAAGGGCCAAGAAAAATTATGAAATTGAAGAGTCGTGAATGGGACCTAGTCGAATTGGACAGCAAATTATGAAAAGACTGGCATGTCAGTAGACAGACAATTAATGGACTAAAGTACAGTCCAGAAATAGATCCCAACACACACACATATTTAGTATATGATAAAAGTGGCATTGCTTACTGTAGGCTAGATTGATCGTTCAGTTAACATTAACAAAAGAAGCATAGAAAGAAAAGGCAAGATGTCATAGAAAAGCTAGAAGAGAAAATATGTAGATATGTATATTTGCAGACAGTGGAAGGTCTTGGTAGGTATGACACAAAAATCCAGAAATCATAAAAACTATCAATATATTTATTGAGACAAGTGTTTTAATCTGCACAAAGAAACAGCACAAATGATGTTTAAATAGACATCTAAAACATTTATATCATCTATAATAGACCGCAGACTCATTTTCCTAATTTATTAAATGAAATATAAGAAAAACAAAATCTAGTTGATAAATTAGACAACGTATGAAGAAATAATTCATAGGAAAACACAGAGTTCTTAAACATAGGAAAAAATGTCCAGTCTTACTCATGGTAAGAGAACTGTGAGTTAAAACTATAGTGATAGTCCATATTCGCATAAGAGAATGACAAGGTAAAATTGATACTGTGCTGCGTTAGTGACAATATGAGGACATAGGGCAATATGATGTCCATCTTGGATGTCAGAGATGGGGTAGTGACCAGTACAGCTCTTTGGAAGTCAGTTTACAATATCTTTGAAAATTATAAATGCATATTCCCTTTATTTCAGAAGTTCTACTTTTAAGAATTTATCCTACAGATATACTAGCACATATATCTCTTTATATTCCTACAGCCTAGGTTATGGCTGTCAACTAGATAGAAACATATTCATTCCATGACTGCTTCAACAGTACACAATGGAAGCCACCTAAGTGTCTATCAGTATGGTACTGGTTAATTAAACTTGGTACTTGTGCATGATGAAATACTGTGTAGCTATTAAGAATTAAAAGTAATAGGTTTTTAAATATTAGCTCTATTTTGACCATGGCACAGCTGCAAAGTCTCTTTCTCTTTGGCAAATCTTCAAAAAGTTGTCAGGAGCATGGGAGGGACTGTGAATGGTGACTTCTTTCTCCAGTTAAATTCATTATAAGAAAGAATAATTCATTAGAAGGATAATCTATTAAATTTTAGGCAGGCAGAGTGAATAGATTGCGGCTGCCCTTTAATGTGCATCCCTGAGACTGTAAAGCAAAGGATGAAAAACATAATTTGCCAAAAAAGGTTATGTCCTGGTCAGGCATGCTCCAGGAAAATCTCTAAGGAGACATAGCAGGGAAGGTTCCTTGATTCAGTTTGGCAAGAGGCTGCATGACTGTGACCCTAACATAGGAGGAGAGAGGCTGCCTCAGCATGACATAGAAAATGTCAAGTCAGGGAACCCCCCAGAAGTTAGGTCTGGTGGTCGTGGCTTGATGCACAGTGCTTGGCTTACCCGGTAGCCTGAGATGCTTCTGGGTACTGATCCGAGTGGCAAAGAAGTGAGGGTAAAAGTCTGGAGCCATCTTCAGAGAACATCTCAGCTTTGGCCATTCCTTGTCTCTCAGCATTGTCACTACCCTGGGAGCATCCCCATGAAGAACAGAGGGGGATACTGTGGACCCCCATTTGTGGGGGTCTATATCCTTTGACCACACTGAGAGTAACCCATGGGGTTACTAATAAAATATACCAGTGCCTAACCTCCTGCACCAAATGCTTCTAATCTAAGTGGTCTATGGTGGACCCAGGCATTGACTTCACTGTGTAACCAGACCTGAGAGTCATATTTCTACCTCATGTATATGTATATACACATACATATATATACATTTTGATGCTCAGTAATTCTTGTGAGTAGGTATGTTTGGTGTGTTTGTAAGTTTTACTTCAGCTATTTCTTAAACCCCTTTGGGTCTCTCAGTAGGCTTACGATGGAGAAAATGGGAAAAAGGCAAAGACAGAGATAGCATCACTGAAAAAAGAATATGAAACAGGGAGAATAAAAAAAAGAAGGAAGAGAAATTGAAAAGAAATGCTGAATTCTTCACTTCATACTCATTCTAGAATTTTTGAGCATAAGACCAAAAAGTCTGCAGTTTATATATTTCTGAGTTGATTTTTATACACACTTGAAGTCAGAAAGCTCTGATGTATTTGTGGTACAATTCATGACAGAACAGAGGAGACTTAAGCCAACTGGTGAAGGGTGATGGGACAGGAGATAATTGTCAGGTAAACTTGGACTAGGCAAAGGAGCTTATGCAGGACGCTTGGACTTTGTATAATCAAAAAATTGAAATTGGGGCTTTACATGAAAATCAAAACCGAATTTCATCCAGTTTTCAATGGCAAACCTAGTTGAGTTGGACATTCAGAATGAAGCCTATCAATGACACCAATCTTTGGATTTAGAGTCTACCCTAAATCCAATATGATGTCATCCTAACTTGATATCTTCAAAGACCCTCATTCCCAAATATGGTCAAATTCACAGGTATCAGGGGGTAGGATTTTGTAAAGGCAGAAGAATGTGGTATTTTTTCTCACCCATCATAAGGGTCATGGGCGACAGTCCTATAACAAAAGATAGATTAACAAGGAAAAAAGGTATGAGAAATATATTTATTCAAAGTTTTAATGACACAGGAGCCTTCAGAAATGATGATGCAAAGACTCAGGGAAAATTGCTTTTATGTTCTGGTTTGATGGAGAAAAGACAGCCATGCAGAAATGTGATTGTACGGAAGGGGGACAGCAAGGCCTGTCTGCTCAGATTCTTCTTGGCCTCTGTGTAGCATTCCTTCTTCCCATGTATGGGGCAGGACACTTGTAGAATGAGGGTCTTCAAGGGAGAAAGCACAAAAGAGGGAGTGACCTTTCTAGGTGTTTGGCTTGCCTTTTGGAGAGGGGTTCTAGTTTCTGTGACCTACTTTGGAAAAGAGGAATTCTGGTTTCTATTACTCACTTTAGGGGAGAAAGAAGGTCAAGAGAAGGTCAGGGAATTTTCTGAGGCCCTTCCAATGTCAATGCCCTTCACTTCAAAGTAATCGACACATCAAGGCACCATACTTTGGGATATCATGTTATGAGTGCCCAACAACTTCAACATATCTTTTTAGAGGACACAATTCAAGGGGCTGATTTGAATTCAATAGGCATTTTGTGCAAAGCTACCTTCGTTTTGCTTAAAGCTATTTTAATCCCAAGAACAGTAGTGGCCACACTTTTGAGATCCATTTTTCCCCTATCCCTTTATATGCAGGCCTAGTAATGATTCTTTCCAGAGTTATACTTCCACTTTTGTAAAAGTCTAGCAGAGAAGGAAGGGATGGTGACACATCATCACTTTCTCCATCACCAGACTGATAGGCATTAAATTACACTGACAAGACAGATACCCTGGGAGCAAATGGCCAGTTTGCAGAAAGGGAAAAAAAGAAGCAAAGTATATGTGAAGACAGCTCCTCATCTCAGAGCTTTTTTTCCTGCCCACATATTAGAGGACTTATTTGACCATAGAAGTTATTCGGCCTCACATGGCCATCAGTTTGTTTTGTCACATTTGAATATCAATGTGAGAAAGACAGCATTCCAGAAAGGCAGGAAAAGTGACCTCCAGAGATTCCTTCAGAAAACTTTGATCTGTTTTGTTTGTTTGTTGGTTTGTCTTTTTCCTGTTAAAAAGAAATTGTTATAAGAAAACTACCTCAATCAAATTCCAAGTCAATTGCCTGTAAGTCCTTATAAATACTAAGGTGAAGCAACATCTTTGCTGTGGGGTCATTGACTAGGAAAAGCTCACTGAGTTCTTATTCAATGAGCTTTTATTTCCATTGGGAATGGTAGGCATGATGAATTTATAAGTGAACAACTCTAATTCCCAGTTGTCAAGAGAGAGAGTCTTTGGTGTCAGGTTGGCAGGATCCAGGATCAGGATCACAGGGGTAAGGACATAGACAGGAGAGGAGAAGCAGGCGTACTAAGGAGAAATGAAGTCAGGAGCAACAAACATAAAAATCAGAGGGGATAGAGGGTTTCTGATGGCTCTAAAATGGATCAAGGCAGATGATAGCCGAGAATTCTTAGTGCCTGGACAGTCCTGACGATGTCTTCTTGCGCCAGGGTGGCTTCTGTAGCGTCACTGGTATTTTACTGATGCAATTCATCTCAAGGGAGCCCTCTTATGCTCACTGTGGATCTTGTTTCCATATTTAAGGGAGACACAAGAGGAGCTAGGAGAGAGGAAAGGGGATTCAAGACTTCAGTTCCTTTGATTTTTTTGTAGTACAAACACACATTAGTTGCACACAATGTGTAAGATTGCTCTGTTTCTGAATGAATGATGTTATTTTATCACCTTCCAATTCCATCCTACAGGGGTGAGTCCAGAGTTACCTTCTTTTCTCATTGATGGATGTTGTAAAGAAAGTTCCCTGGAGGTGGGAGAACATGAAAAGGATTTCACTGACTTGTTAGAGAGTGAAGGTCATTCAAAAGGATTCTGACTCTGGCTGTGGAAGCAATGTTACAAATAAAAGAAGCCATTTTACATGGCCGCTTTTCCTCCTCCAATCACAGGCCATGCAAAACGCAAAGAGGTTGTCAGGGGGTCTCTGTGCTGATGGTAGTGGTGGGGCCTTCAGTTATCGGTTCTGGCACTATTGCAGCTGCCTGAGAAGAAGCTGCAAATTGGAATAGAGGGAGGGCCTGGCGACCCAAAACAGTCCTATATTTTATCTTGAGCCAGGTGATTTCCCAGCCTAAAGTATGGCTTGGACAGTCTACGGGGAGTGGGGTTGTGGAGTGGATGTGGGGGTCAGGAGGTGCATGTGTATGTGTATGCACATGTGCCCAGATGGCTTAGGGCAATCAGATTAACTCATGCTACTGGACTGAATTGACACATATGGCTTCAGAGTTGTGCAAAGGAGTCTAAAATGTCATTGTATGTTGGAAAATAAGCAAGAATATCATTGAGCTGAATGGAAACAGGAGAAAATATAAAACTAAGTACCTTCAGTTAGACATATATGGATTGTATATGATGAATATACTCAAAAGTTTTAAGTTATAATGATATTGGTATTACTTATTAAAAACTGAGTATTTCCCATATGCTGAGATTTAAGGGGTCCAAAGAAAAGCTCCCCCTCCCTCCAATTTTTCTACCATGACTCCATAACAGTCTCACATCCTGCACTTCCTCCCAGAAAGGCAAGACTCCTTGATTAAGAGATGTTACACTACCAGCAGACACTGTAGGTTACTCGGAAGTTCCAAGGAGATTACCAACATCATCTTCTTTGTTGCTGTCTTGTCTCCCCTGGGTGAAAATTCCAGAGCAGATCATACGGAAAGAAATGCTCTCCCTCACCTGTTCCACTGCCCAGCTCTCCGTCAGCACCATTCTAATAGGTGTCAAGGAAATGAAAAGACGCTTCTCCCACAAAGAAGGTTAGGGTCCCCTGAGTTAAAGCATTATGTCACTTGCTAACTTGGAGCTTTGTATGTTTGCCATTTAAGTCTTACCTTTCTTTAATATTTTAGTGTAAATATAGAAGGGCCTTGACGTAGGAGCCAGTGGACTGAGAGTTGGACCAAAAAGGCCTAAGCTTGAATCTCTGCTTTTCAGGTCGTAGCTATACAATCTGGAGCAAATGACACAAACTTCTTTGAGACTCATTTTCTTCATCTATAAAAGTAAAGTCATATGTTTATCTCACAGCATTATTCTAAGCGTAATAGCTACTGTACCTGGCACATAGTGGAGAGTTAATAAATATTTATTTCAATGGTAATGACTTTATACTTAAAAAATGCTTTTATATATATTATATATTTTCTCTTCCAATATCCTAGTACAATAGACAAAGGTGATGAGGGCAGAACCAAGATTAGAACCCAAGACTTCTGAATTCCCAGCAGTGGAGCTGGTGTTTCCCAATACTATCCATACAAAGGGAATCATGGAATGACTAGCACATTCAACTACTTTTACATTGTACTTCAGTGAGTTGGATTGAAACTGTCAGAGGGTGGTGAGTGGACATACCATTTCAATAAAATACTCAGCTGCCTCTCTTTACTTGATAAATTCCTTTGTTCTAAGTTCCTAGGCTGGGTCTTACCATTGTGCATTTTTTTCTCATTTCAGAAGGGTAACACAGAGTTTTTCCTACCTAAGTCCCGAGGGGCCATCTGAAGCGTCCAAGCTGTATAACTTGAAGTCTATGCTGTCAGGCCCCTCTGGGGCAGTTGACACAATGACTGACTGACTTACTCACCACTAGCTCCTCTGTATCAGGTCACAGGTTTTCTTAAATCCCAATATGGATTTATTTTCTTACACAGTTAATGTGCAGTTGAAACAGTTCTGCTGGTCTCTTTCCTCAACTCAACATTTGGAAAGGTAACTCAGGTACTGCCAGCCTGAATGCTTGTCTTTGCTGGAAATGGTTACTCTCTTCCAATGCTGGGGGGATAGCCAGCAATAATACTGCTCTGTTTGGGGTATCTGATAAGTGAGAAGCGCACCAGTTCCAGGGAAAATGTTTTTCTATTTTTAGATTACAAGAATTTCCATGAGTTCATGCATGCATAAATATGCCTATGAATCTGACTTTTGGAATATTTAATTAATTGGAAATGAGGCTTTATCAAGGAATCCCACAATGGCATCTCAAAAAAAGTATAGTTTAGGCTTCTAAGGAGATTTTTATTTGAAAGGTCATCTAGCAGAAGATCTCCACATTAAACTTTTGTCGTTATCTTTAAAATGGCTCTAAATAATGCTGGGAGTGTTTAACTTGTTTCAAAGATTCTAATTTGAGCCTCAGACAGCTGCAGCGGTTATTAATATGAGCACAATGGCTGACACTTTGACAACAGCCTCTAGTTTTCATTTGCTGCTTTCATATTAAATGTCCCTTTTGTGCACAGGGCGTAAAAACCATGGTCAGATGACCGACGTGGGAGACACGCCTGTAGACGGCTCAGCATCTGAAGAGTTTTTCTTTATTTAAAACAGTGATACCCTTTTAATAGGGAAATTCGTATGTCTCTTAATTATAATCCTTAACACATTATTAATCTTTCTAGAGTGTAGGAAAAACTCAAGGAAAAGAAACGTACTAAGGAAATTAGTGAGGAGTGATGTGTTCTTAATGCATATTTACACTAATTGACATAAAAAGTGTCATGGGACATTGACCTAGAATTAGAACACATAAGCAGTTCTTTGTCATTCCGCTGAGATGTGATTTAGAGGTGAAAAATGTCAACGTTGGTTCTGCCTTCTTATTTCCTAAAAAGTAAATGCTATGTAGATGAGGAAACAATGGTAGAGAAATATCTGAAGGCCTGTTCTTTTCTTGGTTGTTCTTTCAAATCTGTGCAGGATTCGTGTGTATTCGTCTTTGGTCTGTGTGTTTTTCTTATAGAGCACCATTTTGCTTGGTTGAACTCTAGTTTATAAATGTACAAAGGCTTAAATCATCCTGTGGGCATCTCTGCATGTGTCACATTCACCAGACAACTTGTCTAACTCTGTGAATGTGTTGGTTTTGAAGGACTCGACTGATTCCTTGTTTGAAGAAAAGCAGATACCCAACTCACTGAACAATGCCGCCGAATGGTGTGCAGCTTACTCTCACTGACCCAGGCTGAGCTGCAAGGCAGAATTATAAAGTACAGGCATTTCCCTATGGTGTGTGCTTTCACAGTTCAAATAGGATATCTTACAAATTGATGATAATGAGATTGATTAATTAGGAAATATATCTTGCATCAAGCAGCCTGTCTTCCCTACAGGGAGGTAAGCTCCTAAAGGCCAGAAACTGTTTGGTTTGGGGTTTTGGTTTTTTAAACTTTGAATCCTCTGCATCTAGTCTGGTGTCTGTTGCATGAATGAATGAACGCGTTCTGGTAAGACTTAAATACTCATACATTTGTATAGGACTTAATGTAAGTAATTTAATTATCGCTACTGATATGTAGTGTATTTTTATTACCTCCATTTTACAGATAAAGAAATTTAAGTTCAGGTTACAATGATTTGCCCAATGTTATCCAGCTAGGGAGGAGAAAGGTGAATCTTGAATGAATGTCTTTTCACTCCAGAGTCTGGACTCTTTCTAAATCTGATTCTGTCACACAGCTCCTCAATTCTGCCATCGTGGCATTGGAAGCAGCCATAGACCACACATAACCAAATAAGCGTGTGTGTGTCCCAATAAAACTTGGTTCACAAAACAGGTGGTGGATAGGATTCCGCACAAAGACTGTAATTTGCAGTCCCCTAGTGTGAAAGAACAATTGAACTGAGTTCTAATCTGGGCTATATTATTAGAAATGGCAAAAATAAGACAACAAAAATGCCAATAGCTAACATTTCTTAGGTAATTCCGGAAATAAAACATGGGCTTCATCCAGTTCATCTCATTTAATAAACCTGTGCCCAGAAAAGTTCTGTAACTCACTCAAGGTCATTGTGCTATTAGTTGTACAGGTGGGTTCAAACCCAACCGCACTGACTTCAGTGTCCCCCCTCCCCCCTGCACCCCGAAGGCTCTCAAACTATGATAGGAAGCTCTTGCTCACACCAAAATCACACAATGGAGCCACAAGATAAAAAGAAATGACTCTGGGTGGGTCACTTCTGTAGTTAGTTACTCTATCATCTTTAGTGATGTGAAATCCAGGCAAAAGTGAACTTCTGAGTTCCTACAAGCTGGAGCATGGAGATGCACCCTGTGCAAACCCTTCATTACATGATGTGTCCACTGATGACACAGGGCTCTGGAAGCAGTAGGCTCTGGGGGATGTCTGCTGCTCCTTGTGGTATTATGAATTGCTCTCTCTGGGCCCTGATTGCTTTCTAATATACCAATGTAAATGTTTTCCTCTCTTTGAATCTTTAATAAAGAATTTATTTAAATAGAATTATGCAAATATTTTATAAGACAGGATTGCAAAGGTTACATAAGACAAAGTAAGATAATGTCATCGTGCCAATTTAAAGATTGCAAACACGCCCTGGGCCATAAAACCTCATTCTGTCTCCTCTCCAGGGAACGCATGTCTGGTGCCAGGAACAACCTCACTCAGCAGGCAAGGCCATCAGGCAGAGATTTCCTGGCCTAGTCATGTGCATGTCACCCTCCTGGTGCCTTGGAAGGACACAGAGCTAGAATCCCAGCCTCAGGAAGGTGACTTTGGTGCCAAACTGAGGATTTTGGACAGATTTTTCAATGAAATAATGGTCTTCATTCAAAGCTTCCTTAACACAGGTAAAGCATACAGATTGATTTCCAACATTACAAGAACCGAAGTATCTTCTGATTTTCTTCTATCGACAAACCATTCCTGTTGCTTGTTCCATAGACTCCATAGGGAAGATAACAAAGAATTTTCAGGTCATTCTTATAGCTGTTAGGTTAGACCAGTGTTTTTCAGCCTTTTGTATTTCACTACACACTTAAACCTGTAGTTAAACTTCCATGGATTATTTTGATCAAAAAAAAAAAGTGAAAAAAGAACATACTTACTGTGCTTTGAACTTCTTTAAAAAATAATTTAATTAATAATCTTTTTTTTTTTTTTTTTTTTTTTTTTAGAGACAGAGTCTCACTTTGTTGTCCTTGGGACTACAGGCACCCGCCACCACGCCTGGCTATATTTTTGTTGTTGCAGTTTGGCTAGGGCCGGGTTCAAACCCACCACCCTTGGTATACAGGGCTGAAATTTTTCTTTAAATTTTCAAGGCACACCTAAGATCCTCTCACCATACACCAGTATACCATGGCACACGGGTTAAAAAAATCACTGGGTTAGAGCACAGCAGTGTAAAATATGGTACCATAAAAAGGAGGAGAAAGTGGAAAAGGGTAAGGAAGGGAAAAAAAGATGAACAAAATACTCATTTGACTAGTTTGTAAAAAGAAGCCTTGGGGGAGGGGGAAATGGAGAGATGGTGTTTTGAGAGTTCAATGTGTACGGAGTTTCAGTCTTGCACAGTGGAAGAGTTCTAGCAATCTGTGGCACAACAATGTGACTATACTGCGTAACACTATTGAATTATCCACTGAAAAATGGATATGATGGTAAACTTAAGCTGTGTTCTTTACCACAGTTTAAAAAGAGGAGGAAGAAGAAGTAGTTCAAAATCCCGTTCCATCACTAGTGGTGTGAGTCTGAGTATATCAAGGAGCCTTTTTCTCCTTACTGGTAAAATTGGGGCTATGTTTCCTACCACATTTTGCTTCTAAGGTTAAAAGAGTTATTATAGGTAAAGTGTCATCAGTATTTCCCATTAGTAGAATCTCAGCAAAAGCTAATGTTTTTCTCCCCTTCTGTTACTCTTCCCCAATACCGTGGCTCATTGTTTTCATAGCAGATTTTATCTTCCTATGAGATATTTTCCCAGGGAGGTCAGAAACATCGCCCACATCTTTCAGCTTGCTTCTCTCGCCATCCATTAGTCCGCCAGCATATACGTGTGTCATGGACTACTCTGTACAGCAAAAAACAGACGCACAGTTGTCTTTATCCAGCATTAGTGCTTACAGCAATTAAATGGCAAAATGTACATTACTTAGAGACTCTAGGATGAAGATGAAGTAAATGAAACTTTCGTGAAGTGTCCAAAGGAAGAATACAAATTGTTGCATTCTTATCTCTAGGTATACCAAAATTAAGGAAAATTAAAATATATGTAGTAGAACCTGAATCGAGAAATCGTGTCCTAATGGACTGTGAGATGTCCCTCCAAGGACAGTGATGGAAGATGGGGCCAATTTGGTCAGAGCTATAAGTGCGTTTGCAAAGTATTCATGTGTCACTGGATTTTTATGAGAGACAAAGCGATTCACCCTCGGGTCCTTTCGAATAGTCTCAGATAGAGTTTGGCATTGGCTATTCTTTTGTAGAAATAGTCATGATGTAGTTTTACAAAGCCTATATTTTAAAATTTTCATATTTTAATTTGTATCTTTATATTTTAATAGATTTAGGGAATAAAAATTAAATTCTGTTACATGTATATGTGGCATAGGGGTGAAATCTGGATGTTTAGTTTACCCATCACCCAGACAATGTTCATTGTATCCAATAGGTAATTTTTCATCCCTATTTCCATCCAGATCTCGCCCCTGTTAAATCTCCTTTGTCCACTGGTACACTCCTTGTGTAACCATAGTTTGCTTTCATTTATAAGTGAGAACATACTACATTTATTTTTTCATTCCTGAATTACATCAGTTAAGATAATAGGCTCCAGTTCCATTCTAGTTGCTACGAAAGATATTATTTCATTCTTTCTTATGGCTAAGTAGTCCTTCATGGTATGGATGCATGTCTCTGTGTGTGTATACATATATATAATAAATATATGCACACACATATGCCACATTTTCTTATATATATATATATATTTTTTTTTTGAGACAGTGTCTCACTTTGTCATCCTGGGTAGAATGCTGTGGCATCACAGCTCACAGCAACCTCCAACTCTTGGGCTTAACCAATTCTCTTCTCTTAGCCTCCCAACTAGCTGGGACTACAGGCACCCACCACAATACCTGGCTATTTTGTTGTTGTAGTTGTCATTGTTGTTTGGCAGGCCCAGGCAGGGTTCGAACCCTCCAGCTCCAGTGTATGTGGCTGGCACCCTAGCCACTGAGCTATAGGCATGGAGCCAACATACCACATTTTCTTTAACTACTCATTGGTTGTTGAGCACTTTGTTGAGCACTTAGGTTGATTCCATATCTTTGCTGTTGTGAATTGTGCTGTGATAAACATATGAGTACAGGTATCTTTCTGATAAAATGATTTCTTTTCCTCTGGCTAGATGACTGGTAGTAAGATTGCAGGATTGAATGGTAGGTCTACTTGTAGTTCTCTGACAAATGTCCATACTGATTATCATAGAAGTTGTACTACTTTGTATTCCCAACAGTGTATAAGTAAGGTTTCCTTTCTCAGTGCATCTACACAAACATCTATTACTTTCTGATTTTTTAATAAATGCTGTTCTAATTGGAGTAAGATAGTAAATCGTTATAATTTGCATTTCTCTAATAGGAACATTGAGCATTTTTTCACATGTTTGTTGGCCATTTGTGTACTTCTTTAAAAAAATGCCTGTTCATGTCATTTTCCCACTTTGTAATGGGACTATTTGCTTTTTTCTTGCTGAATTGTTTGCGTTCCTTATAGATTATGGATACAAAATTATGTTAGATACATAGTTTGTGAATATTTTATTTCATTGCTTATTTTTTATTTTTATTTATTTGCTTTTTTTCTTCTCTCTCTCTCTCTTTTTTCTTGTTGAGACAGAGTCCCACCTTAAGCCCTGAGCAGAGTGCAGGGCATCATAGATCACTGCAACCTCAGACATGGGCTGTGGGCATCCTGTTGCCTCAGCCTCTGGAAGCTGCTGGGATTACAGGTGCTCGCTGTGGCACCCAGCTGGGTTTTTCCTTTTTTTTTTTTTTTTTTTCTAGGAGTGGAGGGTCTCATTCTCACTCAGGCAAGTCTCGAACTCCTGAGTCAAGCAATTCTCCTTCCTCAGCCTCCCACAGTGCTGGGATTACAGGCATGAGCCACTGAGCCTGGCTCTTCTGATTATTTCTTAAATTGTGCAGAAGCTTTTTAGTTTAAGTCCCATTTGTCTATTTTTTACTTTGTTGTCATTTGCTTTTGGGGTATTAGTCATAAATTTCTGCTTGGACCAAAAGCTTTTCCTAGGCTATCTTCTGGAATTTTTATGGTTTCAGGTCTATGTTTAAGTCTTTAATCCATCATGAGTTAATTTTTATACATCGTGAAAGATAGGTATCCAGTTTCATTCTTATGTATATGGCGATCCAATCTCCCCAGCAGCATTTATTGAATAGTGTATCCTTTCTCCATGTTTGCCTTTGTCTGTTTTATTGAATATCAGCTGGTTATAGGTATATAGTTTTATTTCTGGGAAAACTGGTTTTTCTCAGTGACTCTTGGCTTTTTGTATAAATTTGTTTCAGGGACCTACTCCAGGTATAACCTAGTGCTGGGTAGTGAAAGGAATAGTGAGGGAATGCCATAGAGTCCTTGTATAACCTTCTCAGTGAGAAGGCAAGAAAGGGAGCGTGTAAGCATAAATCAACACACATGTCCATACATATGCATATACATAATTACACACTCACACACATGGTGTAAAGCAAGGCAGGTGCATTCATAATGACCAAACACAGAACCTTGAACAATCAATGCTCCAGATATTTACAGAGTGAGAGATCAGGGTAAGCTGGATTAGTGTTCAAACTTGACTGTGAGATCACATTCCCTGGGGATCTTGTTAAAAGGAAGATTCTGATTCTCTAGTTGTGGGGTGGAGCCCAAGGTTCTGCCTTTCTAACATGCTTGGGGTCTACTTTGTTGATTCAGGAATTTGTTCACTATTAAAACTGTCATGCATAATGCATTTTGCTATAAATCAGGGATAAAACAATGACTAAAATACAAACTTTCTTTCAATAAAGAGGAAAGGTAAAGCCAAGATTATAATATGGAGTGAGAATTGGTAGAAATATTCCCACGGTTCTATCTGAACTCAAAGGTAAGAGATACAGACTGAATGATTTATGAAGGATGGAAAAGAATTTCCATAATAACTAAGTTGTGGTGGTGAGTGAGGTGATGGGGAAGTTCAGGCTAGAGGCAGGGTATGTGTGATGTCTCAGGGGAGTTCAATAGCATTAAAAGCTCTGGGTAGATGAGCGGAGGAAGAAGGAGCAGACAGCAGCCAGGGGCCCGGTTGAAAGGTGCTTGTGTGTCAGCAAAGACATTGGTGCAACATCCTGAAAGCTAAGGCAAGCTTTGAAGGAAATTCAAGGAAATTCAGAGCGATAGCTCAGATGGTCCCATATATATCTAAGCAGTATATCCTCAGCATTGATTTTTGACTCTGCAAATGGCTATGCCAACCCTTCTTTAAGCTCCCAACTTTATTTTACCTGGTTCAGTATCTACCTTTCCTTTTACCTTTTTTTTTTTTGAGACAGAGTCTCATTATGTTGCCCTCAGTAGAGTGCCATGGCATCACAGCTCACAGCAACCTCAAACTCTTGGACTTAAGCGATTCTCTTGCCTCAGCCTCCCAAGAAGCTGGGCACCCACCATAATGCCTGGCTGTTTTTTTTGTTGCAGTTGTTTAACTGGCTGGAGCCAGGTTCCAACTTGCCACCCTCGGTGTATGAGGTTGGTATCATAACCACTGTGCTACAGGCACCGAGCCAGTGTCCACCCCTTCTGTCACACGCATTGGAACCCTGTTTCTTCTGATCCAGCAGTTTTTCTTTAGAAGAGGTTAGTAATGCACAAAGAAATAAAACTTATGTGTCCAAAGTAGGACTTTTTAGAGGTAAGAGAAGTTCCAGCAACCTTGAGTGTATACAAAAATAAACAAAGACCAAAATTAGGTGACAAAGTTTCTGGTGTATTTTGAATATTGCCACTGAATAAACATATACTTTTGCAACAATAAGTGCACTGCAAAAGTAGGCTAATTTAAAGATAATTATTGTTTCAGAAACATTAAAGAACCTTAGAAGCAGAATGGGGCATAAAATGAAAGCCGGCTTTTAATTCTGTATCTTTCTGATTGTATGTGTACCTAACTCATATGGAAGAAGTGAAAATATGAAGACTTTTATAAATGCGAGGCTGGCCTTAACTACCCACTCCCATTCTCCTGAGCAGGCCCTAATCTAGAAGTTTTGGAGATTCTGCTTCTCAGAGCACTAGACTTCATAGAGAAAAGCACCCCACCAATAAAGAGTAGGCCAGGTGACCAAGCATCAGTGACCTTCATAGCCCACCTTGAGAACCAAATAACCACTGATGCCAACTTGATCCTAGGATGAACATAAGCACATATGCAGCAAAATGACTAAAATGACTGCAGAGGAAATGGGTATTTCATCAAATGACAGACAGGCAGACTGTCAGGTCCTCTGTATCACCCTTCAGTTTTTATGATTTTTTTTTTTTTTTGGTCTTAGTGAAAGATTTTCTGATTTGAAGAGACAAGTTTATTTTGGACAGCAAAATACAAATAATCGCACAGATAAAAGGCATATCTGGCAGTCTAAGGAGCAGTTTGGATTTTAAAACACAGTGATACAGACTAGAAAATACAGACCAGTTTAAAACACAGTGATACAGACCAGAGTTAGCTCCTTTTCCCTGAACCAGCAGCAAAAGCAGCCACTGCACGTGTTGGGCAAGACACAATGCAGGACGCCCCATCCTGCCCAGCGCTGCATTTGCTGGCCCTGCCCATCAGGATCGCAGATCCTTGTAGGAATAGCTTCTCTGTGTTAATTTAGGGAAAACCCCCCAAATCTGGATGTGTATATAGTCCCATCAGAAAGCTTACTGGGAAAAAGCCTGTATTGTGAGTTGTGAAGATCAAAGGGGCATCCAGCAAGGGAAAAAGATTAAACTATTATCTCGTTACTTTGACAAATTAAAATTGTCAAGCTAGGCAAAGATGTGACTGGCCAGAGTTAATTTTGGAGTGAAATTTTATGGTTATGTCTTTTAAAAGCCATGTAAATTGGTGAGAGTAAAGCTGACAGGACCTTGCAGGCTTTGGTAAGAACATTCTGTCCCCCTCATTTATTTAAAAGATCACTGTCCCTGCTGAAAGGCCTGCAGGGAGCCATGCCAGTGTGTTTGGCTTGGACTATGAATGCTTGATGCAGTCTGGTGGAAGGGTGGGGGTGGCACAGAGACACTGGAATGGAAAGGATTATGCTGTTTTAGAGACAAAGGAACCACAGGGCCATAGACATTGGGTTTGGGGGATTCACCGTGTGCTGCTTTTATAATATAGCAAGAGGGTTTCTAGCATGGCTGAGAAAAACTGAAACTTCCCCTGGGAATTGCAAACTCCTATTTTTGGAATTAAGTTTTCAGAGCTTGACAAAGCTGTAAAGATCAAAGGAAGTTAAATCAATCACTTTGATCCATCCGTGGTTAAATGCCCCATAGGCTGTAGAGGCAGGGATCTGGTCCAGAGGAGAAGATGAGGTTGGAAACTGGCTAGGGTGAGAAAAGAGAGGTCTATGGGCTATCAGGGTATCACAGCAGAAGGGGCCCTGAGATAATCTGGCCAGTGTCCTCATTTTTACATACAGAGGAGACCCTGAGTGATTTGCTTAGGGTCACAAAGCGATGAGTTGTCAGGATGGAGTATACACAGCAAGTAGAACATTTGATTAAAACTTCACATCCCCGGAGGCGGGGGGTTTCAGGGACTGAACCCCATGGATGTTATGCAAAACAATAGAACATATGAAAACAAAACATAAGCGGAGTCAGTTCAGGACCCCACCCCCGCCACTGGTGTGTGACTGCATGGGAGTGAGACAGACTTCTTGCAAAAATAGCTTCAGTCCTTTTCCTCTCTATATCCAAGCACCCATAGGATGTGCCTTCTTAGCCCCTCTCATCCGGAAAAGTTCCCGTCAATGTTTACTTCCTATACCCCAAAATCTTAGCTGGCTTTGAGACTTGCTCTGGGTGATGGGAAGCAGGAGTGACACGGGGCTTGCACGGGGCTTGTCCCTCTAGAGTCTTGCTCATTTCTGCTCCTCTTCTGGACTCCTGCCTCTGCACGGGGCTGCTGGTGGGACAGAGACCATACGGAGCTAGGGTGTGGGGGAAAGGCCAGGAAAATGCCCAGCCAGGCCTGACCAAGATCAGCAGAACCCAGCAGCTGACTCTGGACTTGTAAGCAATAAGAGTGGATGTTGTTTTACCCCTTCTGAGTTCAGGGGTAATTCATAGCATTCTTGTGACTAATCCATGGTGCCATAAGGAAAGATCGCTTTAGAGGAGACAGGGTGGTGCCTATGGCTCAAGGAGTAGGGTGCCAGCCCCATATACCGGAGGTGGCAGGTTCAAACCTGGCCCTGGCCAAAAACTGAAAAAAAAAAAAAAATGAACTCTCGGTCTAGAAGAGACAGAAAGAGCAGAATTATTTCCCAGTGTGTTAGGTTTTGCAATTTCTATGTGGGGAATGGCGACAATTTAAGCATGAGAATATGGCCTGGAAATGGAATCCCAGAAAAATCTCCACACAGCTAATGTAGCATCGTGCTCCCTAAATGCCAGACAATCCTGAAATGTTTGTGTCATCCTACCCCGGGGCTGAAACCAAAGCTGGGATCTTCCTATCCCGATTTTCAGAACTGGAAGCAAAAGCTGGGCAGTGTTAAGTTAAGACGGACTGCATGTGTTAGGGGGCCCAGCACAAAGCAAAAATGTGGAGTGCTTTGTTAAAAGGTTACTGAGAATTTCAAGGAGGTGATAGCAGAGCATTAAACCAAGCATAGGGTCCTTCTGCATGTGGGGCCCTGTACTACTGCATGGATTGTATGCTGGCCTGGAATTTGGCAACTGATCCAAGGAAATCACTTGAGAAAATTCATTCTGGTTAATCTTTACCAAAAAATGTAACTTGGCATATTTGTTAACAGCTGGTTCAAGAAGAAGGGCAAGAAGCTAAGGTCTCTAGTTTCTACTCCAGTGATTGTTTTTGAATTTGCTTTTGACAGACCTATATAAAGAAAATCTGAGCTAGAGACAATAAGACTGTCTTGGGATCTGACTCATGGAGGGAAGAACTTCTAGTTCTTCATAGGACATGTAGAAGAATAGGGATTTGGATGCAAGGAAGTAAACTCTGAAGTTAGAATCTTTATACCATTTTATACCACATATAAAATGTATGCCATGTCCAATGACATCTTTATGATATTGTCTTTGTGGAAGTTGATTGCTATTCATTACAATAAATTATTTACTACTTGAATTCTCTCTCTCTGTTTAGATTTCTTTTCTCATCTTTGCTTTCTTTCTTTCTTTCTTTTTTTTAATAAATAGAAAAATTTCAGGTGCTAAATAAAGATTTTTTGATTTCTCCTAAGTTTTGCCTCACTTATGACATTAACAATTTTCCAAAGCTCTGAACTCTTTTGGAAAAATGGTAGCTCAGTATGTATATTACCACAATGGCTGTATATTGCCAGCTCAGTAGGTATATTGCCACATCTTTAAGCAACTTCATTAGTACTTTAAACACTTGTCTTCTTCACGACACTGCAGTTAAATTATTAGCATCCTTGTTTTCATAGTAAATCATTTTGCATTATCTTAGGATAATTACTTTAAAAAAGTAAACTCTGAGCTTCCTTCAGGTCTTCTTTTTCCTTTTTTTTTAAATTTTTGCAGTTTTTGGCTGGGGCTGGGTTTGAACCTGCCACCTCTGGCATATGGGGCTGGCGCCCTACTCCTTTGAGCCACGGGCACTGCCCGTTTCAGGTTTTCTGTTGGCTTATCATGGGAAATTTAAGAAAGTCCCCTTCAGTAACGAATAAGTTTGTGGATTAAAAAAAAAATTGTTCTTTTATAAAAGATGATGTTCCTATGACTTTTATTGAGACAATGAAGTGACAAGACACAATCTTAGATAAAAGATTAAAGTATCACTAAAGGCAGAAGCCAGAGATGAGAATCAACTGTGAGAGCATGTGTAAAAGTGGCTGGGACACAGAACTCAGTTAGTCATCAGAGGTCAGGGCCCACAGAACATCAGCACTTGAGGCCTGTCAGAATTCCTGTTAGGTAGACACCAGATTCTTTCTTTCTGCATTAACACGGGTTCTTGCCTTAAAGATCACTTGTTAACTCACCAAACACACACATCAGCTTGGTCACCTGGGTTGTTCCTTTGTCAAGGTTCCCGTCCACCTGGGCCTGTTTAAGCAGCTGTACATGAAGATTGGGTTCTCAGGGCACATGCTCTGTCCCCACTTTTTATCCTTTACAAATCACTGTTTTTGACTTACAGTTGGCTGGTGACCTCTAACTGGATTAATAAAATGTCAAAACTTAATTTGGAAGACTGAGCTTTGATTTCACTCTGGCTTGTTCAGGTTCTTATTGAATCAGAATAAATTTCCATAGTCCCCATGGAAATGCCAGCTTTCTCCATCAAGTTGGCAAAGAACTTTCATTTCCAAAGAACTAGTCAAACCAGTTTCCCGAGTAGGTCCTGTAGTGATCAAGATTGTTCAAAGAAACATGAGTTATAATAATCATGAGCTGGCCCTGGTTATTTTCCTTATGGTATGGTTTCTTTTCTGCTATCTGCTCTTTCTGCCCAATCTATATCATATCTCTATGAGATTTTTCCTCCCTATATTTCAGCCCAAAGACTAAAGGTGTGATCTAGTTCTATGTTTGCCAAGGTCACATCGACATAGAAATCTTTCTGCAGGCTTCCCTTGAGGACAACATCAAACTGCAACGTTTTGCCCCTAAGTTAAAGGCTGAACAACCCTCTAGCCACTTGATTTCTGTTCTGCTGTATGTTCTCTTCCTCCTATACTCACTCTTTTCCTCCTTCCTTCCCCAGTACCAGGTACCCTTGGTTCTTTTCCCTGTCTCTCTCCTGCTTTCTTTCATTTGACCCTGAAAGACAAAATGCTGATAGCTCCCTTCCTTTGCCTCATTAAAAAATTGCCATAAAATTTATAGCTGGCTTAGACTGGCCATCGCTGATCTGCCTGATTTAGTTACTGCCAAGAAGTGCTTTATGATATCCATTGACTTATTTACAACAAACACAGTGAAGTCCTTGGTGTTAGAAGCCTGCATAGATCTTATTTGTTTGGAAAATGGAGTGGGCACTTGAAGTTCTCTGGTTAGATTGGGGTGGTTTGAGTTGTTTTACTTATTCGTTTTATAGAGAAAGGTAAAATCCCCAAGACTGAATATGTAATAACATCAAATCCTTTTGCTGCTGTGTAGAAAATATATATCCCTGAGATAACATGGGGCAATTTCCAGTACTTCCCTAAGTATTAGTTTCAGGAGGACATTAGTTAGGTTGGTAAGTAAAAACAAATTTCACTGGTGATGATATAATTGTGCATTGGTGGAGACTGAATACCTGAATAGGAAGAGGTTAATTGATTATATGAAAATGAATTAGAAGCTGATAATAACTACATATTTTGATTCTGCTATTTGAAGGAGTGGTCGGGTCAGGAATAAATTAAATATTTGAAATATTTGCAAAACATGTGAAGGCAATCTACTTCCCTTACAATCCCTGGTGCCTGTTGGTTATTGTATGAATTTAAGGTGCTCAATAATACCCGAGGCTCTTTAACAAATGATGCTTTGCCCTGAGGAAAATAGTGTAAGTACCTGGAATAGATCTAGGAAGAACAGTTGTAATGTAAGTGTCCAGAGAGAAATTCTGACTGTACTTTTTGGAAGTTAACCCTAAAACCACACTGCCAGGGATTATTTGAGCACTTCATTGTCCCTCCAAAACTCTAATGTCTGAGCAACTATTGTAATAAGCTGCCTTCTCTAGTCACTTTCCCCAACCCAGCTGAGGATTGGCTTAGGATCTGGGGCAGCGGCAATAAAGATTGAGGGTCTGCAACCCAAGTAGTGATTACTCCATGTTTCTTTGCTGAAGCCAGTGCTATTTTATAGGGAGTTGATGGTGGAGAAGAGCCTGGTGGGGACGGTAGAAGCCTAAAGACTTTTTTCTCTAAGTTAAAGGTGGGCTTCTCCCTATTAGTATAGGAGCCAGAAGAAGGAGCAACCACATTGGGCAAACCAGTCACAGCATTGTTAGAGGAGTGGTGTTTGGTAAGTCAGGAACTGTGAATACTTAAGCCAAGTATAAATTGGGGCCGCACATGGCCCAACTGCTACATGATTCACCTGCTAGGCTCAGTGGCTCACTGCTATAATTTCAGCACTTAAGGAGGCTAAGGCAGGAGGATCAGTCGAGGCCAGGAGTTCAAAACCAGCTTGAGCAACAGAGTGAGAACCACATCTCCTAAAAGAAAAGTCAGCCAGGCATCATGGTTCACATCCTTAGTTCCAGCTACTCAAAAGGCTGAAGTGAGGGGATGGCTTGAACCCAGGAGTTCGAGGCTATAGTGATCTTTGATCACACCACTGCCCTTTGGCCTAGGCAACAGACCAAGAGACCTTGGTCTCCCCACCACAAAAAAAAAAAAAAAAAAGCACAGTCCAGAAACCAAAGTAATTACAACTGAAATCTGATCTTTAATTTTATCTCTTAAATATCATGATAGTAGATTCAATTTGTAATTTATGGTAAAACACCTTTCAAAACTCCTTTTGCTTCCTTTCCTGTTTCTCAGACTCCAAAGCTGCTCTAGAGACTCTCATGTTGCCAAATCCCAAAACACTTTCTCACAGAACATGTGGCCCATGTGGGCTTTCATCCCCGTCTCAACGCTTCTCGTTCTTATTTTACAGGTCTACGCAGACTCTGTGTTTTGTTTTTTAATGTCGTTTTGTTTAATTCTTACAAGAAGCTTAGAAACTAGTCTGGCGAAGTTCTCTTAGAGGACAAGGCAAGGGCAAGTGAAGAATCCCAGTAAAGAGAAAGTTCTCTTATTAGCTGGGAGGGGAGGGGTGTTGCATGGGAAGCAAGGGCAGGAGTCTCCAAGCACTGCCAGGATAAGATATCCTGTCCCTATCATACAATTTACAGTAAGAACTAACACTTAGTAGTTAACGTGTTCCACCCATTTTGCTAAGTGTTTTTATATTAACTATGCCATGATAACTTTAGTATTACCTTATAGGTTTGTAATATTATCGTGCGAATGAGGAAACTGTAGTTTACAGCGGTGAGTGATTTTCACAAGGTTACATGGCGGATTAATGGCAAAACTGGGACTTCTCAGCCTCTGTCTCCTTCAAAAGCCCCTGTTCTTAATCATCATGACCTTTAGGCATCGGCATTTCATTTCCCATTGGCTGAGGTTATACTGAGGAGAAAGACGCGACTGAAGCACACTGACATCGTGTGAATATCAGAAATACAATTTATCTCCATCCTTTCACAAAATTTTCTTTTTACATGATTTTTCAGCTAAATATACCATTTTGGATCCTGATTACCAAATGTCAGACATGTCTACAAATTTGTATTGGAATTTTCCAACTACAAATGCTTGTGATTTGAAGGAGGGGAAGTTCAAAATCTAAATTTCTCTTAATTTTTAAAAAAGTTTTACTATTTACTGTTCTCTATCCAAAAGATCATGTGGGCTCGGTGCCTGTGGCTCAAGCAGCTAAGGCACCAGCCACATACACCTAAGGTGGCAGGTTCGAATCCAAAAGATCATGTGAAAGTCTATGGCCTAGGCTGATAGCCTTGAGATTGCTCACCCATCTACCCTGTGCCTTCTGCGTGAGGGTAGAGAAGGATGTAGGAGATGGATTAGAGACTCATCAGGGCTTGAAGGTAATGAGAGCTACCCAGAGTGAGTGTAATGAACCCCACACACAGTTTCCAGCTCCGCTGTTGAATCTGCCCCCTTCAGTAGTCAACTTTGCATTCAATTTCTACTTTTTAAACAAATTTCCTTTTTGGTATAAATGCTTCCTTATTGTCTTTGCGTCCTGATTGAGAGTGAAATGAGATTCACCTCTGACGAGCCTGGTCATTACTCTTTGGAAGACAGGTCTTAAATGAGCACTCCCCATTATTCTCCTTTTGGCAAAAGCTTTCAACCTGGAGTGGATGCGTGAGTCTCCCACTATCAGCTGGGGTAAGTCACTACCTTGTTAGTGAGTCTCAACTCCTTTGGCTGCTGGTTTCCTTTCTATTAAAATTAGAATTTGAGCTAGTTATTTAAAGGATATGAAAATAAGGAGCAAAGGGGGAGGCTGAACATAGGGTTTCCATCCTTGTATCTGGAGGCCTAGGCCTACCAGGTCAAAACAAACACTGGAGCCAAAGGAGAATCATTCTAAGTCACCTGACCTCAATTTCTTGACCTTGTTACAGATAGGTTTATGGAATTATTGCAAGAGATTTTCACATCCCTATGTAGATGGAATAAATAATACAACTTATACATACATGTACTATTCATGTTTTCATATGTATATGGGTGCTGTTGTAATCAGTATGATATAAATTGTTTTAATAGCATTAATATAAATACATTTATTTTACAATGTAAGTTTTTTTTTTGAGAGAGACAAAATCTTACTCTATTGCCCAGACAGAGTGCTATGGCATTAGCCTAGCTCACAGCAAACTCCTGCTCAAGTAATCTTCTTGCCTCAGCTTCCTGAGTAGCTGGGGCTAAAGAAGTCCTGCCACAATACTTAGCTAATTATTCTATTTTGAGTAAATATAGGGTCACGCTCCTGCTCAGGCTGCTTTCAAACTTCTGAGCTCAATCCACCCACCTCAGCCTCCCAGAGTGCTAGGAGTATAGGCATGAGCCACCAACCCAGCCAATATGTATTTTCTTGGTCAATGTATCAATACTGGCAAGAGATTCAACTGCTATTATGAGACATTTATGAACTCTTATACTAGAAAGTAGTTCTCATTTTTCTTTAAACAGTCAAGAATTACTAAATAATGGTGATTCCCATATGATCAGCAAAATGGGAAGAAACGTGAAAGAGGTTAGAAATATGAAAGCACTTACATTAAAAAAAAAAAAAAGCAGAAATTCCCTACCAAAGCTATCAATTTCTGTCAGGAAATTGGCTGACACATCTTTGCTTTACCTTGGAGCTATGGAGGGCTGCTGCTTGATTTAGCATGGGTGTTAAAGAACCCCATGTCAGCAAACTCACAGGAAGAACCTGTCATTTCCACTGGTATTCTGTCTAAGCTTCAAAATGGCACAGCAGTCAGGCGCCCTGGTGTGTCATAATGTCTTTGACATTTTCCTAAGAAGAGATCACAGATTATGAGTCAACCTGTGCAGAGATAAGTAAAGGGCTACCTCTAATTGTGAAATTTGTGCTTCTAGTTGAGAATCAAAAGGATCATGAAAGGAGACTGGCAGATATGTTGCTTTGTTGGTTTTTAACGGTTCCAAGTCCATCTTCCTTCCTTTAGTAATGGCATTTCAATTTTCCTTTAGAGATTCTTCCATTCCCATTACTGGACACATAGCCCAGACCTAGTCATAGGATTGCTGCTGTGAGAAGGATGTGAACTCCTCTGGATGAGGTTTTGAAACTGGTTAGAAGGAAGTTTAGCTTGTGCTCGCTTCTGGCATCGCATTGGATAGCCTGTCTAAGCATAAAGCAATGCAAGGGAAAGCTGGCCAGCAAATGGAGAGAGTCCAGGGCAATCATTTGAACAGCTTACATGTTTGAGTTAGGGTATTGTCACTGGAATCATAAAGAAACCTAACAAATGGCTTGGCGCCTGTGGCTCAAGTGGCTAAGGCGTCAGCCACATACACCTAAGGTGGCAGGTTCGAATCCAGCCCAGGCCCAACAAAACAACAATGACGGCTGCAACCAAAAAATAGCCGGGCACTGTGGCGGGCGCCTGTGGTCCCAGCTACTTGGGAGGCTGAGTCAGGAGACTCTCTTGAGCCCAGGAGTTGGAGGTTGCTGTGAGCTGTGATGTCATAGCTCTACCCAGGGGGATAGCTTGAGGCTCTGTCTCAAGAAAAAAGAAAGAAACCTAACTAATGCAGGGTTGTCCTCCTGCCTTCAGTGGAACTTACCACCCTCTTTGCACCATTTCTTTCTGCATTTCAGTTCTAAGAAACTGCACCACTGCCATGTCAGAGCTGCCCAAGCCTCGCTTTATTATGGGCCCTCTTAGTGAGGAGCAGGTCTCTAGCCTTCCAGCTGACTTCTAGGGAAAAGGCATTCTTAGCTCTGAGTAGGCCTAAGAAAAGGTAGGGAGAAGAAGAGACCCCGAAGTTCTCCTGGGGAACTTGGCTCTCAGTGTTGAAAAGTCATCTCAAACCAGAACGTTCTATCAATAAAATGCAAACAGACACTTTCTTTTCAACTGGCAATAAACAGCGAATGATGGATAGCAGTGTACAAAGGTTGCCAATTTTTGATAGAGTGACCCTGGAGTGCAGCGGGGGATTCTGCTAAGAGGGAAAGTCCTCACAGTGCTATTGGACGGAGATGGGGCATTTTGATGGTGACCCTTTGATGTTGCTGCTATTCCTTTCTTCTGCTCCTTTTGTTATTCTTGTTTTCCCGGCTGTGTTCCTTTCTATTATTGTTCTTTGTCTGAAATTGGACCTATAGAAATGAGCCTGTAATCAGGAGACATGTGAAGCCCTAAATTGCTCTCATTGTGGTTTTTCTACTTTGTGAATATTTCAGTAACCGAAGCACGGAGCAGGCATTTCAGATCACTAGCCCTCCACTGTAGTCACGCTACCATCCAACCCACGGCATAGAAAATCTGAATATGTATCGCGGCATCCAAAACTGACATTTCCAAATCTGTTTTGGTACATTTTGTAGGAAATAACTTCAATCTCACGAGTACCTGGAAAAACCTTCATCATACATCATTCTACCATCCTATAAAAAGAAGTAGGTGGGAAGATCTGGGTATAAGGGAAACGGGAACAGCAATACAATACAGCAACCCAGTGATACAGAGTAAACTGACTCATCCTTGATTTTTTGGGTCTCCTTGTGCAGCCTAATATATAATCAAATATATATATAACCAAATAAGGTAGTTGTTCTTCTATGAACTTTGCATAGGAATAAAAAAAAGCCTAAAATTAAAGTCTTTATAATAAAAATCGTCCCCTCCAAGTTTCCTATAAGTTTTTTTTAAAATAATACTTTACGTATGTTGAACATCTTCTATGGGCCCAGCATTTTATATGTGTGACCTCATTTGATCTTAGGACTTGAGAGGGGAACAATTAGTCTCCTCACTTTTTAAGTGAAAGTGCTGTGGATTAGAGAGACCAAGCAACCTGTTCAGAGCCAAGTACAAGGTCTGTGTCATTCCAGAGACCACCCCCCTTCTAATAGTTCCGGGGAGATGGGGAGAAGGAAGGATGAGACTCCATGTTTCTTACTATCCCATGGATTCTTAAGAATCCCTAAACTCAAGAGGTGGTGAAGAGAGGACAGGCAAGGCCACTCTCTATGTCACTGGTTTCAGGCCATTCAGGGGCAATGGACCAGGAGAAAATAAATAAACAAAGACTGGCTGTTAGGGGATTGGCAAGCCATGCCCTAAGGTCAGTAGTTTTGCAGCAATTTTCAGTGCTAGCTGCGGCTTCTTCCCTTGCTGATGGCCTGACAATACCTGGGGCCTGAGGCATCCTGAAGCCTCTCCAGCTCCCTCAAGCCCTCCACTCCAACCCTGATAGGTCTTCAGTACCTTGGGTTTATTCTTCTTTCTCTCACTTCCAGGCTTTAATATAGTCTTTTCTTCTCCCTGACATACTTCCTCATCCCCCCTTCCTAAGGATAACTCTTGCTCAGCCTTCCAAGTCCAAGTTTAAAAGGTTTTCTCCTGATGAAGCTTTCTGTGCTACCCCTGAACTAATACAAGGTTTTTGTTGGTTCACCTATGCATTATCTTACTTTTACGCCATGTACCAGGTTATAAGATCTAATGAAGAACTTAGTGCAGGAATTGTTACTGTACTCCTATGTTTGATGTGTGGTTTCCTCCCTTGGTTGTAAGCTTGCTGAGGCAAGGAACTACATCTTTTGCTCACCACTGAATACCCTGTGCTTAGTTTAATACCTGATACACAGGAAACACTTAATAAATAATTACCAAATAAGTGAATAAATCAATGAATAAAATAACTGAAGTTAAAAATCACTGTCACTGAATATTACAATGGACCAATAACTAGTTAGCAAACTAAATGTGACCCAGTGAAACTAAAAACAACAACAGTAATATTACCTTACCCTTTAGGATAAAAACAGTGTGGTGTATTACTGAGAAAGGAAAGTGAATGATCCAATTTAGAGAGTGTATAATGCAGTGGATGTGAAGTTTTTTCAAATGTTAAAGTAAGAGCTACACGACATCATGACCCAGTAGACACACACGCACACACCCCTGCACCAAGTTCTCATACTATGTTTATCTTTACTGTGTGAGGCATATTGACATGTTCTATTCTGTTTTATACTTTTCTTCTATTTCTTTAAAAAGGCTGATAATGAACAATTAAATTGATCTAATGATTCTCTAATGAGTCTCCAAAAAACTCCCTTTTCTCCCTCTCCTTTTCCCCGAGGAGTGTGGGTTCTGAAGTCGGAACTTTTGAACTGGCTCTGCCACTTTCTGGTGATATGACATTTTCCCATCATTGTATAGCCTCATTAACCTATCCAGAAACTGAGAATGGTGCCAGTAACTACATCACAGGGCTGCTGTGAGGATTGCATGAAGAAGGAGTAGAAAGCACTTGCCACAGTGTCTGGCACCGAGAAAGTACCCAACGGTACTTGCTGCTAGCACGCCCAAACACCATGTGAATGCTTCTCCAGCATCTCCTTTTAGCCTCTGAAAAGTCTCACGATGTGATATTATCACCCCCAGGTTTAGATAAGGCAAGTGAGGTTCAGGGGGATTAAACGAATCATCCAAAGTCAAATGGTCAATATCTAGTAGAGCTGGGATGCTCAAGCCAGGTCTGTCTGCTTCTGAGACCCAGGAAAGAAGGAGGGAACGCTTAAAGGAGGCTTCCTAGAAATGGCTGGATTCAAAACAGCCTTTGAAAGATAAATAACTGGTATAGACCCAAATGCTACTTCCTGTGGTTGAAGAAGTTTGGGTTTAGGATCAGCCACACCTGGGTTCTATCCTTGTCTCCACCACTTACCAGCTTAGAAATCGTGTGCACTTTTCTTTAGCTTTCCTGAGTCTCAGCTTTATGCTGATGACAATACCAACCTTGCAGAGTTCTATGAAGAATAATCAGCTACATGTAATGCAGTTCTTACTGTCTGACAAATAACTGCTCAAAAATGGAAGTTATTTCTATTAGGTAGGGTATGTGAGTCAGAACTTCATCTCTTACATAGGGCTTAATTAAATTTTTAATTTTCAGGTTTTAATAGATGTGATTTGCAGCCATATTGAGAGCATGGGTAAAAATATACTGTACAAATGGATCTGGTAAGTTTTAATATTAATCATCTCGAGCAGTTCCAAAGAGATGGACTATGAGTGGCATAGAACTTGTAGCTATTGTTTGTGCTTATCGTGGTGGAGTTTGTCTAACACCATTTCTTCCAAGTTACTGGCAATATTATTTGGCTTTTCTGGGTTAATGAAAAGTACAGTTGCCTCACCTATGAGCCGTCAGAACTGTGCATTGGTCTTTCGATAAGTATTGTAAAATATCTAATCACAATGGGGCCAACTTGGCAGCATTGTTCATTTCCATCTTATCTTAATTACCAAACCTGCTAGAAATCAATCAAATATTGGAAATGCAAAGTTGGGTTCTGTTTATACCCCTTCTCATTTCTACCACTGGGTTTATCAGAGACAGCGGAATTTCTTCCTCCCTAGGGTGCTACTGAAGGCGTGTTTTATGACTTAACTGGACATGTGGCTTCAACTGCTATTCAGTACTGGTTACTCTGAAATCACTCAGTTTAATATTTCCCTGGGGACTCCACGGTGTGTTGGGTGGTTACTAAACTCCTGGACATCAGAGGCAGAGCCCAGCTGGGATTCTAAAAGGTTCACTTACAGGAGGAGAATGCTGATGGCAGAGCTTATAAAGTTCGGATGCTCTCTTAAGGCTGTTAGCTGCCCAACTAACCCTGGGCAGACTCTATCCTGCAAATGAATTATAGAGACTCAGGAGGAATGAATGTTTTAGTCTACGGAGCAATTAAAACACTCCTTAGACAGAAATACCAGAAGAATGCCAACTGTTAGAAAGGCAATTTTACACAAATATATTTCCTCAAATAGGGATATGGTTCCACATATCAAGGAAGGTTCTGACAAGTCTAAGTTTTCATTGTATTTAGTAATACAGTGAAACATGCTTCAATAAAACATATCCTTTGCAATTGTTTATTTATTAATCAGTAGCAGCAAAAAGCACTAAAGTAGGAGTCAGGAGAACTGAATCTGAGTTCTCACTCTACTGCAGTGGTTTTTGTTGACTTGGGTAAATTATCTACCAGTTTTGGTCTTTTCTCTTCATTTGAAAAATTCAGATACATCCTCCATAGAACATAAAGTTCAATTCTAAGATTATCTGATTGAAATTATGAAAGCCTAATGTGGCTGAGTTAAAATTTTTTGATTTGGATTAAATTCTATTGACCTTTCCTTCTAACAGAAGGAACACTTTATACCGTGCGAGGGGACTATAGCCACATAAGTTAGCATGTGACTTGCTAGGTAAGTATATCCCTTTAAATAAATACTGTATTAATGAGTAGCAATAAGTATGGGAACTAGAGTTTTCAAGGTTCTTCCACATTATCTCATTTTATCCTCATAAAAATTCTATAGGTAGATCATCATAATCATCATTCCAATTTAACCAAAGGAAAGAATGAAGGCTTAATTTCTTGTATGTTTGTCTAATTAATAAATGGCAGAAATGAATCTTAGCATTCGTTCTTTTTCTTTTCTTTTATTTACTTTTTTTTCATATAAGCAGAGAGTTTATTGGGGTCAAGGTTGAGGACTGCAGCCTGGCAGACATATTTTCAAGTTGCCCTGAATATATGTCCACCATGCTTTTGACTTTTACCTCACTGAACTGTTTATGTCGATGGTCATGATGACATTAGGAATCTTTCTGTCCTTTGCCACATGTCTCCTGACTTTCATCAAATGCTCATGACCACGCATATTTTGGATTAGCTAAAGCAGAAGCTATTCATTTGTTAGACACAGATCCCAGGCAAAGTAATGAAAGATTATTTCTAAACATTTGAATCCTCATGAACACTAAGCATTATCTGTTCACTAAATAATATCTCCAACATGTATAAACAGTTCTTCTATTTTTCAAATCTTTCAATACGAGACAATCGTGGTGATTTAAAAAAATGATTATGTACCGACAGTATTGAATTAGTGCTAGCTTTCTGTAAATACTCTAGGTATTTTCTCAATCAATGGACACTGAAAGTATAAATAACATTGCTCGGAACTTGTGAAACTTCAGGTATTAGAATGAGTTCCTGTGAACTTCCTGGGGTTACAGATGTATTCTGTATCTTGATTTGGGTATTGGCTACATAAGTCTATACAATTTGCCAAAAGCACTTAATTATATACTTATGATCAGATATGTTGTTACATTGTTATAAATTTTACTTCAATTAAAAAAAAATAAGGTATCAAGTACTTGGAGACTTAACAGCCCGAAATATTCAGCAGCTTCTCAAGTCCTAGTTAGCGTTCCCTTTCTAGTCAGAATTTGGGATGATAGGGAAATACAATCCCCCCCATTGCCTTTGTGAATTAAACTACTGAAAGTCCCTACCAGTGGGTAAAATTGGCCACTTGGGAATGAAAACCAAGAAATTTCCTATAAATGTGTGTCTGGAAAGTGTTAAAACAGCTATAATGTTACTAAAGTTGGTCCAGACATAAATTGTGAAGGCAGAAAGAGAATACGATTACAACTTAGGAAGTGGAATCTATTTGAGTGTTGGAGAGAGGGAAGAGTCAATACAATTGATTATGCTCTAGGAACAGAAAAGGGATAGTCAATTTGAAGCTTAAAAAGGCAATCTGAGGATTATGTAATGCTGATATGTTGCATCTAGTAAGCTCAAATTCAAGTGTTCCCTTGGGAAGAATTGTGGATCCTGAGTCTTCATCTTGGTCCAGATAAAATAAGTGCATACTAGCCAACCATCTCTGTTGTGATTTCCAATCTCAAGGGAACCTTTTTGCTGACTTACCTTTTCAGGCTATCTAATTTGGAAAAATGAATGCCCTAGGTAAAAGATGTTAATACTTTAAAAGGTCTATTAAATTATATTCTGCATTATACATCCATCTCTTTTAAATTTGGTTAATGCAAGACAGTTCTTCTGTGTCTGATCATTTCTAAAGACCTCAGTTTTAAGTTTAAGGTCTATAAGACTGTGATGACTTCTTGTATTAGTCAAAATTGTTTGGTTTTCACATGACACAAATACAACTCAAACTTGCCCAAGCAAAAGCAGGACGGGGACATTACTGGATCATTCAATGTGGAAGTTCAAGCTGGCACAACTTTATAGGCAAGTAAGGTCAAGAATTTGAATAATTTGATTTCAAATATTGTATTCTTCATCACTCTGCTTTACCCTCTATTAGCTACATGTTATTCAGGCTTTTCTTTGTCCTGACAAAATAGTTGTTCGTAGATCTAAATTAGTCTTAAATTCAAAGACATTCCTATAAGGAAAGAGAAAGATCTCTGTTCCCAACAGTCTCCTCAAAATCCTGGACTAATGTCTAAGGTGCCTTGACTTGGGTCATGTGGTTAAACTTGAACTAACCCCTAGGGCCAGGGAAATAGAATGTGACGACTGGCTGGAGACTTGGGTAGTAGGACCACACTGCAGCTGGAGAGTGGGATCACCCCTCCTAATTCATAAGGATAAGGACAAACAGATAACAATGCTACTAATATCAAATGAAGGGAAAAGAAAGCTAGGCAGGAAGTTGAAACAAAAAATACCCAAGACACCCTACCAAGCCACTGGTCTCTAAGGCTTTCTTGGCCTGGCAGCCATTGACTCCTAACTCATTGTTACCTTTCCCCTTCATTCCTTCCCCTTCCTCCAACCAACACAGTGAACTAAGCAACTATTAATGGTCAGGGTTTTCAAGTATCTTTTAAAAACCAATCTATCCTAAATGTAATTAAGGGAAATAAATCAAATATATAATATGGAGCTTGTATCAGAAGGACCTGACCCCAGTAGTCATCCTTAAATATTTGTGGACCTACTGAGAGCAGGGAGATATTCTGAAACCAAAAAACATTTTTGGAGACATGATCTTCTATTTTGGATTTTCTAGTCCTCTGCTTCAGTTCACTAAGACTAAATGTCGTTGGAATTTTTTTGTGGATGGGAGGGTTCACAATAAATATACAAGCAAACAAAGATGGCATTGTGACAATGGATCACTCATCAGTTCTTTCCTACTTCAGCTATATATGAAGTACCAACTGTGAACCCAGTACTCGTCCTGAAGGAAGATAGTATTAAAAACCTATTTGTGTGGCTGTGAACTAGAGGCAGGAGTGATTTTGAAAAAAATTATTTTGTCAGTGTCCAACATGATATATGCATGGTTAGGTAGTCAAGAATGAGCAGGCTGGAATAACTCAACTAATGTTGGTTAAACACTTGCTCTGTAAGCTATTAAGTAAGGGCACAGAAATAGGCTATTATTATGGAAATACAGGATGTCTGACACATAAAATGGGCACCTGTATTGATTTCCTATTGCTGCTGTAACAAATTACCACAGACTCTGTGGCTTAAAACACCACAAATTAATTTTCTTACAGTTGTGGAAGTCAGAAGTCTGATTTTAGCCTGACTAAAGTCAAGATGGCAGCAGGGAGGAATTCCTTCCTGGAGGCTCTAGGGAAGAATTCATTTTCTTGCTTTTTCCAGCCTTTAGAGGCTACCTACATTCCTTGCTTAGAAAAGGCCACGTTTGTGTCAAAGCCAATAATGAGTAGTTGGCAAATATTTGGTGAAGGAATTTGGAGTCAGACAGACCTGAGTTCAAATGCTAGTTCAAGTACTTGGCCTAGAGTAGGTTCCTAGAGTAGGTTACTTAGCTCTAAGTCTCTCTAGGCTTCATTTTCTTAATCTGTGAAATGGGTATAAAATTGTCTATGGAATAAAGTGGTTATGAAGTTTGTATAGGATTGAGTATATAATGATTATAACTAACACTCACTGATTGCCAGGTGTGTTGAGGTGATTTATATTTATTATTTCTTTTGATTCTCACTGAAACCCTAAGCAGTAGATGGTATCATTATGCTCAGTTTATAGATAAGGACCTGGGGCATACAGCTGTTAAGTGTCTTATTCTAAATTATACAGGTATCAAACAGTGGGGCTATAATAACAATTTACCGCACCTTTGGGGTCAATATTCTAAGCCACAATATTATATACTACTCATAGTAAGTTAAGTGCCAATTGTGGTGACTGTGGTACATAATCAGTGCTCAGTAAATGCAGGATAAGATTATAGCAATAAGTCTATCAGTAGGTAATATACAGTGATCAGGACAACAGGCCTGAAACTGATATTAGCAAAGTTTGAAACAAAACCCCAGATGTGAAATAACACTCTAATTCTTAGGAGAGTTAGACAGGAATGAAGGTGAGCCTCTATCCTTGCAAAACTGTTGTACTGTACAGGCATAAAGACTATGGCACAGGGGACCAAAATAGGAGCCTAGATCCTGGAGTTGTGTTATGAGTTGGAATTGAACCCAGAAACCAGACAGAAATTGAGCAACTGCATTATGGCTTGTGGTTAGAAATGCACTAGGAGGAAGCCTGCCATGATTCTGTGTCACCTGCAGAGCTCTGGCAGTCTGGAGTCAGCTGGGGTGATACTGAGCTAAAGATGGGTGTCAGGAGCCCAGAGAAGAGGAGAAAAAGAAGGGGAGTGGGACTAGGCAAATAGTCTCAGTCATGTTTTTTGATGACAGTATCTTCCTGTCTTAGCAATTGTGTACACATTTGTCACAGTAATCAATCAATCTTCTAGTGTGTATGGCACTATTTTTAGAATGAATTCTTCATAGACCTCCTTTAGATTCCTCAAACATTTCTACAGCTACCATGTCAAGATGATACTACAGAAAAATAAGCTCATTTCATTCAGGCGAACAATTAACAAAAATAAAAGAATGAATTCTTAAAGATTTCTCTCAAATCAAATCGTTACAACAAAAATAAACCTTTTAAAAACAGAAACTAGATATTTACCCAAATAGTTATTTAGTCATCATCTTTGAGAGATATAGGATCTTCCTAACCTTTTGTCACAGGAAAAAATAAATACAACACCATCTATAGTGACTAATCAAGGAATAGTCTTAGGAAAAAAGAATGGAGAAAAGAGATGACAAAAAAGAGATTATTTCCCAATTCTTCACTCCCTCCCTTCCAAGATAGAATCTCATTCTATGGCCCTGAGTAGAGGGTCATGGCATCATGATAGCTCACAGTAACCTCAAACTCTTAGACTCAAGTGATCCTCTTGCCTCAGTTTTTCTATTTTCAGTAGAGAGAGGGTCTCAAGCAATCCACTCACCTCCACCACAGTGCTAGGCTTACAGGTGTGAGCCACCTCACCTGGCCCCTTTTTGTTGTTTTTAAATGCAGAATTTAGAAAGGAAAGCCTAGCCTGGACTTTGGAGATCAACCTTGGATTCTAGTTTTTCAGGCTACTTCTCCTGGTGTGTTTTGAGGAGAGTGTGGAACTGAGCTGATAAAGCCAGAGTGAAGAATAGCTTCATTTCTTTCCAAATTGTACTTGCTTCAAACTCACAGCACAATTAAATGTGCTTCTTGTGTATCTCACCAAATTTGAGGCTCTTCAGGTCTTACGTAAATTGAACTAGTTGTTAAGGAATGAAAAAATACAAATTCTGGTCTATGATCCATTTTGACAAAAACATGTTAAATTTGAAGGACCTGTTATTTCCTTTGCATGTGAAAATTTGACTATATTCAAATTTTCAAAAATTCCTGGCATTTTGGCAAGATGGTAAAGTTTTTGTATTCATAGGCTAAATATAGAGAACATGTCCACATATGGCAAATTATAATGAAGCAAAAATCATGCCAGCTTGAAACTTATGATCCATGAATTCATAAAAGATTTCTGCAGAAATAGGAGACTCTGGAAATAATAATAACAACGAAGTGCTAAAAATAAAAGTAGAGGTGGATGTTAATAGTATTTTCCTCATTCCTTTTCATGTGATTGCTTTTTTGAGACATGTCAAATTAGCCATTAATTTTCTACATCCAGGTGGCAACATACAGCAGTCTGACTCAGGTACTCAAGCAAATAGTAATAATAATAATAAGTATAGTAATAATAACAGACATTTCTTACCATATGGCAAGCACTGTGCAAGCAGTGATCTCATTTAATCCTTGCCATTCATGCCTGGCACCAACACACACCATTTTACAGATGGGGAAACTGAGGCCCAGAACCAACAGCACCAGGCTAGTGAGGGGCAGCCTTGAAATTGGATCCCAGTTTATTGGGCTGCAAAGTCCACACTCCTTCCCCTGTGCTACATGGCTCCAACACTGGAAATGTGTCCTATGCT